>WEIU01021496.1:9974-30800 GCA_013389925.1 Aegithalos caudatus
ACACACACGCGAGCTCTTCCTCTCATTCTCCCTTCAGCCGTAGGTGCACCGATAGCCATTGAATGGGGACGAAAAGTTAAGAGATTAAATCAATATGAACCATCGTTGCTCGTAGCGGTACCGTATCCAGAGCAGAGTGTTATCCAGCCAGCATCCCCGCAGGAATGGAGTCGGTAAAACAAAGGATTTTGACTCCCGGCAAGGAGGGATTGAAGAATTTTGCTGGAAAATCGCTTGGTCAACTCTACAGGTAAGACCGATCTCTTCTAGGATTCTACTTCCCAGAAAAAAAAAAAAAAAAATTGGAAGCTTTTCTTAAGTGCCCGTTGCTGCAGGAGGTGGAATGCTTTGGGGAGGTTAGCGGTGGCAGGGTTGGGAGCTGTTGCGGTTCTGCTGGATATAATCTAGATCCTGGAAACTAGTGCTGAAGCTGCTCAATATGGCACCCTCGTAACTTCTCTATCTGACTCGTAGATGGTGTCAGTAAAGATGTAGTAAAAGATTACCCCACCTTTCTTCCACAAAAACAGGATCCCATCTTGAAACCACAATCGGGAGAGAGAAGCAACCTGTATTTTTGTTCCATCTTAATTTTGCAATGCACCCACTGGATCTTGCCCCCTGCCCTTAACACACAAACACACACACATATATATATTCTGGTTTTGAGTAGTCTAATCCTTTGTGTAATTCGTCGTCAGATGAAGGTAAACATGGAGATGTATAAATAATTGATATCCGAACGATTTTTTTTCTCCTGAAGCTGAAACATATGGAGGAATGTGTTTAATTATTTATCCATCTGCCTTTAGAAGCATCTGCTTGTCCTATAAATGATATACAGCTGCAATTACTAAACTCAAAAGCATCACTCCTGTATATTTCTGTGTGCAAAGAGCATTTCTATGATCGTCGAGCTCTGTGCACGCGGATAAATAAGCCCAGATTCTTGCATACTTACGAAGTGCATGCACTAAAGTTCACACATCGTTCTCCATCCAATCTGGTGACTCTAGTGACCTCCACAACGTTTGAGAATAGTCTGTGAAATTCCAATAAATTTTCGATTGCACCGTCTGCTAGAAATTACTACGGTTTGATTTGGGGTGTTCTGATAATTTGGTTTGGGGTTTGGTGGTTTGGTTTTTTGGATTTTTTTTTCTTGGTTTTGTTTTTGTTGTGGGTTTTTTTGTTTGTTTGTTTGTGGGGGTTTTTTGTTTTGTTTTTGCTTTTCCCGAATTGCAGCTATAAGGGAACTGCGGATTTGTCTGCCCAGGGTAGGTCACGTAAAAATCTTTTTTCCATACCTATGCGGCAATGCTGGGCACAGACACCAGGCTGTTCCACAGCATGAGTCACAACTTCTGCTGCCATTTTAAGGGAAGGGGACATAGCAGTGAAGTGATAAAGACAAAATTAAGGCTTCCATTTTCATAGGAAGTGTACCATTAAGAAAAGCCAAAAGCAAAATCGAAGTCATTAACAATGCAGTTAATTTCCTACGGTTTTTGGTTATATTTAAGTAATTTTCAATTGTTGAAAATTATTATTAATAAGAAAGGATAATTCAGAACAACTGCTTAAAATATAATTAAGGAAATAAACCTTTTTTTTTTCCCCCTTTTTTTTCGTTCTTAAAGACTCTACAACATTTAAATACAACTATTATCTCTTTTATCTCTACTATTTGCGGTCACACAGTTAATAATGGAGAAACGGTGTTTGTATTTTCCAGCAAAATTCCGTTTGAATTCACACCTCAACTAACAAACGCGCGATTTGCTAATCTTTTTTAGCTCACGGCAATTAAGTACTTTGTTTACTCTTCTTAGATTCTAAACATTTTTTTCTTGCCTCTTACGCATTGATTTCTATTCCCGAAGACAAGACGCCCATTCAGGGGGAAAACACTCCTACCCTTTTATCCACACGAACGAATTTTGAACATAAACCCACGGTAGTTTATTTTTTCACAGCTTTCAGACATTTCTTAATGCCGCGATCTTTAAGCATGGGAAAAAAAAAAATACACCCAGAAAAGAAAAATCAGGAGAATTTCAGCTGAGTAGCTTTTGGAGAAAATCCCTGTATTTTCCCTCGAACACGGATAACCTTTTAAGCCTTATTCTGCTAATTGTTAGTGCCCTATCAGCCGGATGAGTTAACCTGAAAGAGATGCTCCTCCGAGTGAGAAAACACTTCTACAGTAGAGGTGAGGGCAGCGGTTGTAGAGTCCAGAGTGTCGGCAAATGGTCACGTATTTGCTTCTCAAGACGATATAATTGGTTAGCTTGTCCGGTTTTTAAACATTTTAATGACTTCAGAAGAAGATTTAGGGATTCAGTATGGGACACTGACTCTATAAATCTGATTTTTATTGCTATCGACACAGCATTTTTAAAGATTTTCCACCCCAAAAAAATGTTCTAAATCACCTTTCGTGATTTTTTTTTTTTTTAACCTGATTGGAAATAGATAACTGCAAACAACCACTTCACTTCAGATTCCTTCAGACTGTTTTCTAGGAGACAAGATTTTCAAGTAAAACCGAGGGAGAGAGGTCAAGGAGATAGTGCTTAAAGCTGCTCTGGGAAGGTTAAAGCTGCTCGGTGATGACACGCTCACAACGTGCAGCTGAGCACTCAGATCTTTGGGATCAGATCTTTGGGAAAGCCTTCTCCGGAGATGCCAGTCCTCGCTCATGTTTCCTCTCACTGCATGTGACAGCCATTTTGCAAATCCAAAAATAAATAGCAATATCGCCCTCTCCTCCTCCTCGCCCCTCCCTCCCTCCCGTCTTTTTCTCCTAACATTTATTTTGTTCGCAGATCTAGGAACGAGGCGCACACCGAGATTGGTGTTTTACTAGAAATAAAACCTGGGGACGCCGGTTTCTGTCTCTGCGCCTCTTGGGCTGCCCAACATGGCGCCTCTGCAGTGGTTACAGATGATGTCTTCTTGATGCGTCCTACATTTTTAAGCAGAAGTCTTTAATGATAGATGAGCAATTCTCAGCTAGAGCTCCTCCCTGGGCTGCTGCGGAGGGCTGGCGGGGGGAGTTGGGGATGACTAATGGTGACTCCCACAGGTCATTGCTGAGGAACAGTTGAAGGTGAATGGGAAGCAAGGAATAAATCCTCAAATCAATCTCTCCGAGGCAAAGGAGCGAGGGGAACGGTGAATTCGAGCTTCCAGCTCCCCTGAAATTGTTGTGCCAGGCCTTGACTGTCCCTTCTTGTGTTGGGCAGAGTCCTAGAGAAGCGGCAGAAGCCCGGGGACACCATCGAGCTGACCGAAGATGGAAAGCCCATGGAAGTGCCCGAAAAGAAAGCCCCGTTGTGCGACTGCACCTGCTTCGGGCTGCCCCGGAGGTACATCATTGCCATCATGAGTGGACTGGGATTCTGCATTTCCTTCGGGATCCGATGTAACTTGGGAGTGGCCATCGTGGATATGGTCAATAACAGCACCATACACCGAGGAGGAAAAATTATTAAAGAGGTGGGAACCTTTCCCTCGTAAATCCCACATCCTCCCAGTACAGCTCTCAGCCAAGCACCTCGGCACAGGTGGGACGGGCTCTGGATGGTTTCGCGGCACTTCCCCCATCTGAGCCCCGACACTCCCCGCTCCCCACTCCTCCCCCGGCCCCGCCGCTGCCCTTCGAGGGATGGAAATCCCCTTCTTGACACAGAAACAATTCCTACCGAATATTCCTACTTTTTCCTTTCAGTTCCTAGCCCCAGTCTGCGGTATTATTGTGCGGACGATTCTCCCCCCGCTCCGCCTTTTCCACACAGCCTTGAAAAACGCAGATATCTCCTAAAAATAAATGTCGGGGATAGGAGAAGGAGGGCATCGAATAAGGCACTGTCAGCGGGTGCACCTCGCCGTAAAGGAGGCGGGGAGGTTTTGCACGAATGTTTGAAAACACCGGGGTGAATTTGCTTTGACAAAAGGCGTTAAATGATTAGAGCCGTTTTAAAGCGCGCTAAGGTGTGCTGAGAAAGATGTGACAAATGCAGATGAGCCTTAAAAACCCAAATCCACAGACAAACCCCTTTCCGGCGTGCTGCCCGCACAGGCAAGAGGTGAGTGCGGGCTGTGTCTGTGAGCCGGGATCCCGGGACCGCCCTGCCCTCCGTGCCTGGGTCGGGCGGCTCGGGGCACACGGGCCCCCTGCCCCTCCCGTGTCCCGGGGAGACACGGCCGGTTCTGGTTCGGATGCTGTCACTGGGTTTGTTCTGCCGGTCTGCCCAGCTTTTGCAGCGGGGGGGCTAAGGCAGAGCCCGGCACCGGAACCCCTTCGATCGCATTGCGGGTGAAAGCTCTGAAGTGGCACAATTACAGCTTTCCTCTTGTCTTTCTCTCTTTCTGTCCCTCTCCCTGGCATCGGAAGAAAGCGAAATTTAATTGGGATCCCGAAACAGTTGGCATGATCCACGGCTCTTTTTTCTGGGGATACATAATCACCCAGATCCCCGGAGGGTACATCTCATCCCGGCTGGCAGCGAACAGGTAAACTGCGCCTAAACAGCGCCAAGGCTCGGGCCGAGCCCGGCCGGGCTGCGGAGCGGGGCTGAGCCCCCCACAGCCGGGGCTCCCCCGCAGTTTAAGCCCGGCTCAAAGGCAGGAGCTTAGGAAGGGAAGGACCGCTTGCACGCGATCCTGGAACTCCGCCGTGATGCTGCATTGCTCACCCTCCTCTCTCAAGCAACCCCCTGGTTTTGCTGGGGGTATCTCGCGTTGGTTTCCTTTGCCTTTAGACAGTCACTTAAGGAGGTTGCTGGCAACGAGATTCAAACAACACGTATTCAGAGGCGAATTCAAAGAGCCATTATTTCATCAAAGCTTGAGAGATTCCCCTCCGCCTCCGTGATTGAATTAAAGAATTTTATGATTTTTGTTTTAGTGAAAAGGAGTACCGTCAGCAGGAATTTTTTCATTAAAGCATAAATGAATTTAGAATGGTCAAAAAAACATGTTTAAATGAGACTTCCACAATGAAAAGAAAGTGCAGATGGTCCGGGGACTTAAGGACTCGTTTCTATGGTGTCTGGCAATTTTTCAAGCACCCAGGGTGCGATTCTACCTGTTAATTAGATCCACTGAGCATTGGAGACACATGAGGCTTTCACATCCATGCTTAATGCCACAGGCTCATCGTTCAGAAGCAGCAAAGGTCCTAGTGCCACTCTTCAAACCAGTACCACGCTAAGTGCAAATGGATACTAACCTCAGCCATATATGCCTTTAACTCTGCTCAGGAGTGGGCAACATGAAAGGTAGGCCTAGAAGGGCAGAGAGGCTTAGCCTGAGGAGCAGGATGGCTTGTGCGTGCTTGAGACTGGGAGGAAGGAGAGAGTGGCTAAAGCAAGAAATGGTCTCTCCAAGATAAATAGCTTTTAGATAGATCGACAGTAGAAAGGAGTATTTGCAAACAGAGAGATCCTCTGTAATCGAGAAAACACTAATATCCTACCCTTAAAAGCAAATAAATCAAAACACGTATTTTTTTAAACTGGGGTGCCCATTGTCTTTCTGTTTACAAGTGCCATCTTTCTGAAAACGGCTTAGAAATGTAAAAGGCTTTTTCAAATAGCCATTAAGTGCCATTTAAAGGACTATTTACCTTTTCTTCCTCCTTTAATCATTTTTGCATCTTTACACGTTCTATAACTCCTCAGGATTAATTGGAGTTTTGGTTGAGTAAAGGCTGCAGAATCTGACCCAGAAAATCAAAAGCTGTCTTAATTCACCCAAACAACATCAGAAAAGCCATTTGAACCCATTCAGATGTAAAGTGATGCAACTACAGAGATTTGCAAGACAATGGCAGGGACATATCCAGGAAAAGTCAGTAGCAGAAGCACACAAGTTGTCATGTACACACCAGATTTTTTTCTTCTTCACCAACATTTACATTTATGACAATAACTGAGGACTAGCTGGGTGTATTTTATCTAATTAGGTATCATTCCTGTGGAAGCACTCCATGCCTCAGGTGTATTGCATCATGCCCAGGCATCTCTCTGCCTATAGATTCTGTAGGGAGCCCCGGTGCTTGCCCCAAGTGGTGTGATGAAACATTTTCTTTTTTTGTTTTTCACAACCAAGTCGGTGACTGTAACTGGACTAGTGACATTTATCACGTCGGGAGACTGATGATTATCTGGCTAGAGTTTATGAACCTTTCAAAGATTCAGACACCTTTATGATACTGCTGAGAGTGGCTGAGGTCTTTCCATTTCATCAGTCATTTGGGGAATATGTATAAATGCTGATAAACCCGTGGGTACAAAAAAAGATCCAGTCGATCAGATGATATATTAGACTTCTGGTTAACTGAATTCTTTTCAATATGTGATACTTGCATGCAAGGTAACATCAGAGAGGGAGGAGCCACTCTGAAAAGCAGTCTCACTGAGTGGCATCTTAAACCATGTGGGACCAGAAACACGTCACAAGCTTCCTGCAGGATGCTCTACTAAAGTAATCACTGCAATCCCAGAATGTTTTTTTTTTTCTTCATTTAGTACAATGAGTGTATTTAAGTCAATTATGTTGGCCTTGGATTTTTGTGGGTAATTTGGACAGATTCATATTAGTATGGGTGTTGAAAAATTAGAGATTGCTTTAGAGATCTTTAATTGCTTCAAAATGACAGTATAAAGTGATGCCTAGTGAAAGAATCAGCAATGTATTCAGGTATATCAGGTATACCCCCCCGGGGGTATATATATGTATTCAGGTTACATGGATATAAAAAGATTATACTGATGTAATCTGATTGTAAGTATGCATGTAATTCCACTGGAAAGAATTGCTTGGTATAAGTGTATGACTTAATCCTCTGGAAAGAGATGTCAAGAATCAGCAATTCAACAGCCATACAAACAAAAAAAGCTTAAACAGTAACATTAATGACTACCCACCACTGATCCAACCCCAGAAATTATATGATAGGTTTTTTTTCATTGGGTTTTAAATTCCTCTGATGGAAGTTATGTTTTAGCTATTGTGAAATGTTTGCAGTAGAGGGATAATTAAACAAAATACAATCAAGAGTTAAGGGCTGTTGCCATAGTGAATTTCAGGCTATATGTGGTCCTATAGGTAAACACATGTTTTGGTTTTAATCTAAAAATGTAATAATTTAATTCAAATTAATATTCCCTATTTCACATTCATGCTACTGCAGCTGTCTGTGAATAAACCACCTGCCGTGCTGTCACACACATATGGAAAGGTGTGAAACTGTACTCGGTTTCATCGCCTCATCTCAAGATAATTTGAATATCATATTTTAGACTTTCAATATTCTTTATGTTGGAAATCTATAACAAACCCCTTACCCTACCAAAAGCAGTGCTAAAATGCTGTGGGAGTATTTCCTCACTGTTTTCCTAAGTGAACTGTTTACACACTTACTGTAAATCAGGAAAGATTCTTTGAAATTAATAGGCCATTGTTAGATTACACAATAGTGAATCAATTCCCAATGCAGTTGTATATTTAAAATAGAAATGCCAGTCTTGACTGTATGTGCAAAGCATTTTTTCAAAAGTCAATCTGCAATAATCACACACAGTTTTTTATAAAACAAAGCTGAGTGACTATTTTAGTTCATTTGTGTATTCTCAAACATTAGAACCTTCTGACAAAAAGAGACACAAAGGGCAGAATAGAATGCCAATCTTTTAAAAATTAAAATCACCTATGGTCATGACATATTTCCTATTATCTGTCAAAGCTCAAACCCTGGCACTATTCACATTAAGAAAATGTAACTACATGACTATACTACATTTCTCTACAATGCAATTATCTCTCATCTATGCTGAACCCTTGATCATTGTCATTCTAATCTGAATTAAATTATACAAATTAACATTTCACTTCAAATTAATCTTTGTTTCTCAAGTGCCATTATTCTTGTTATTAATGGCTAAATCCTTCTTCCCAGCAAGTAATCTGATAGGATTATTTGTATGAATAAAATGAATGATATTTCAGAAAACTGTCTGTGCATCTTGTCCCAGAGTCCCAGAGATTTGCACTGAAACTGTCATTAGCATGTCAGTGAAATCAGAATCTCTCTAACTCAGCCTTAATGACAACAAGCATAAAAATGTAAGGTAAAATAACCCAGCCTCAATGACAACAAGCATAAAAATTTAAGGTAAAGTACTGGTTTAGAAATAAAAGTAAAAAAGATGTCCCAGAAGTTCACATCTTTAATCTCTCTATTAAAAAAAAAAAAAAAAGATATTGTTCCATTCTTTTAGGAGGTAGGCATATTGTGTGTTTTCTGATTTGCAAACAATGATTAATTCACAGCATGAGCAGGGGATTAGTGGATGATTAAACAAGTGCCAACTTCTGAACTTCTGAGGACTTAAACTGACCTTGCCTGATGCAGGAAACCTCCCCAGGGCTCTGCTTGCCAGCCCCACCCTTCATATTCACTCCAAAATCCTGCAGATTGAACTGGTCTCCTATCCCTGGCACTGGTGTGGGACTCATCTGTTTCCATGCAAAGAAGCCAATATTGCACAAAAAGATGATTTTGTCACCCTGCTGCATTGCAGGTCCTTTTGAGCACCAGTCTGTACAAGAATTGGGAGAACTGGTAGCTGGTACTGCTGCTCCCTCTGCCATATGGTTCAGGGTCCTTCCATTTTTCTGTCAGGAATGATGAAGCTGTTTTCACAATTTAATGATGCAGCAAGGGATTTAGATGGGGGTTTTGCTTGATAAAAGGGGGCCTCAGATGTGTGACAAAAATTAATAATGTATCCCAGCCCTTATTATACTAGATTAGATGGCGGGAGGTCGACTTTTACATATTAATGCTTCATGAAGGGCTTATAATAGGATTTAGTATGAAGAGCAGAGAGACACATCCCCCTCCTCCCATATACACATATGAATGAAAATAACCTGTTTTTTTCTTGATTTAAGAAAGCCAAATAAAGCTGTTACACTATGGCTCCTGGCCACAGACTCTTTTTAAAAAGGTTTGGTTTTAAGTGATTGAAGCATGTTCAACCTAGGACTGGTGCTTGGAAATAAGTGTTCATCTCTAATGGCAAAGGTAGATTATTCTCTCTGTTTTTTGGGGCAGCTGAGTTCATCTACCACTCCAATATTCATGGCATAATCCCAGTTTTGTTAGCCCTGTGCTGTTTTATGCAAACTAAGGGCCCAATCCAGAGAAGACTACTACCTTCTGTCTGTCATTTAGGAAAACATAAATTGTCAGAGTGAGCATTTCACAGGGATATGTTTACAGTAGAGGGGTCAACAGAGTCATCAGGAAACTAGCCTGTACTAGACAAAAGTCAGAATGACTGTATCTGCCACAGAATAGCTAAAGAGTGTCTCCACACAATGGCTTCAGTTCTACTTAGCTAATTTGAAATACATAAACATAAGTAAAAGTTATCCCAAGAAAGGTTATCAGCATGATTACAGACTGAAAAAGACAACTAGACTAAGACAAGTACTGTCAGGAGTATTTAGGTTACAGAGGAGATGAGCAAGTGACATGATAGGTATATAATTTTAAAAAATCAATACAGGTAGTATAAGTCTTCCAAATGAGTGGCTACTCACAGTTTGCAGTCAAGGAGGTGACTATGAAGAACAGCTGAAAATGCATGGGGAACAGCTGGAAAAATGAAAAAAAAAATCACACTATTATCAAGCAAAAATAATATTTTCAGAGTCAGTAATAGCACAGTTTATATTTATGTACATTGGAAGCAGGTGAACCATCATTAATGGTTTTAACTTTTAGTTTTCAAGGCACATCAGGCAAGAGTGTTACAAGCCTAAAATGTTATTTTCTCTGGTACTGGAGGGCAGCTGTATAACACTACATTGACAAATGTGGAATTTTGGAACTAATTGAATACAGAAGGGAAGTAATCCTCGAGACACAAGATGCAGAGAACCAAAATTATCTTTGACTATTTTTTTCAGGACTAAATATAATATTTTCAGAACTCAGCCCTCCTTGTTGAGATATAACTACAAGAGTAGGGTTATATTTGAAATTTGGGCTTTATTTTGCAGCATTGCATCCTGCATTGATGAAAATCCTTTGAAATCCTTATCTGTATAGAATTCATTAGAGAGTTTACATAAAATTACATGAGATACTTTCAGAGAATCCTAGAATGGTTTGGGTTGGAATAGACTTTAAAGATCACCCAATTCAAACCCCCGTGTCATGACACCCCTTTCAGAACAAGCTGAAAAAGAAACTTCTTATTTATTAGGATTATATCATCCAGATATGTCAATGCTGTCAAATAACTTTGCTCCCAGTTCTATTCTAGTCCTGAGTTTCCAGGAATCCTTACTGCATTAGCATTGGTATCTAATAAATAAAACAGTCTCTGAAACAAAACCCAGGGATGCTTCTGACCATTAATTGCAGGCACTCTATGCAACAGGAATCCCTAATCAACTCTACTTGCTTTGTTACTTCACCCCAAAACAATTTGTATACTGGCTTTGATGCAATAAATGTTATCTAGGTTGTTTACATAAAAACACAAATGTCACTGCCACTTTGCTAAGGAATCTGCCTGTGCTCTGAGCAGTTCTGATACAATCAGCTGTGGCCCATATATCAGAAAACACTCCAAAAAGCAGTATAGATGTCCAGCTTTTGAGTCTATCACATAGTAGTTATCCTCCCAAACAACTCCACGAAACATTTTAAAATTAAACCTGCAGGTGATCCCTTTGATAAATGTGTTATATATCGCTAAATCAGCAGAGACAGTTGAACCACAGCCTAAGCCCTGTGTGTTGGTAAGGTGATTTGAATGAGACAATCCTGGTTTGAAACATTATCTAGAAGATTATGTATATAAAGAGCAAGCTGTCCCAAAGCTAATGAGCTAGAAGGAATGAGTCAGAGCTTTATCTAGACATATACAGATATAATGAGTTGTAAAACGAAACCGCAGGTTGAGAGATTCCCCAGCTGAATTCAGACAGGAAAGAGAGAGGATTGGTGCAGTGGGCAAATGAATGAAGGAAAAAAGCAGACAAGGTGGAGAGGACCTGATTTGCTTAGTGGCATAAAAGAAAGATAGGCTTGCAGGTGTGGAAACTGAAGAGATTAAAATAAAACAGCATGGGTAGAAGACACATAGTGGATATATGAAGCAAAAAGTTTGAAAGGCAAAACTACTGCTAACTAGGGCAAATGTTTATAACTTCTCAGCTGGAACCTGATCTGCTTATGAAAGGACAACTTGCTGTTGTAAGAACAATTTGCATTTAATGGCCTGAGATTCTTTTACATTCAGCATCAATTCCAATGATGCTGTCATCCAACAGAGCCCAAGATTTTATAAAATACACACTGACTTATCCAAAAATAGGTCTGCAAACAAGCAATGGAAGGTGCAGCCTGAAAGCTGTTTGAGGTCTTGGTATGAGTCACTGGCATCAGTGGGGTTTGAAGAAGGCAGAAAGCTGAAGGGCTTTGGGTTGCTGATAGACATGGACTTAATCTCTGCATGGCATTTCACAGTGGTGCTTGATCCAGCCCCTTGCATCATCTGTTTTGCTAAAAGTCTCGTGAATATTTTGGGACTTTTTTTTTATCTTCCAACCTGGCAGATCAAACCATAGCAAATTCAGGTCATCAAAATGTGCATGTTCTGTATCAAAGTCTTGGAAGGCCCTCATCACACCTGATATGGGTAGAGATACGCTTTGTAAGGAGGGAAGTGTTGTCAGCTAACTCCTGAAATTTCTATATATTCAAAGAAAAATCTAAGTTAAAAAGTTGATCACAAACTGGCATTGCCAGCAACTTTTGCAGCAGAAAAGATTCTGAAAAGCTGCTATAAGCCCACAGACATTCCAGTTAGTCCCTGTTTTGCTTCTTTTTAGACATTATGTTTTACTGGGAAAAAATGGAACATTTAACACAGCATTGAGCATTGCAGTTCCTCTCTGACAGAATGTTCTTTGGGTTGTATAAAAATAGAACACAAGCATGTCTATGCTGTGTTGCTGCCCTTTGCAGGAGAAGGTGTGCAACAGGTAAAAGACAGTAAGTGAAGTTAAAAGAATACATTTCAGAAATCTTGAGCTGACAAAATAGTCTAAAAAGTCACATTATGTGATACATTTTCTGCTGCTCAGAGCTGCTGCTGCTGCACTAGGACTCTCCCAAACAAGAACTGTTCAAGAAAGAACACCAGAGTCAAAACCCACCTTAAGTTTTTGTACATATTTCATAAAATAAGTCTGTTCAACATATTTTATGTGATTTCTGTAAGGAAAATGGCAAACCAGCTCACCAAGGTGAATCCAAATACATTTAATTTATTTTATAGTGACAGATTTTTAAAATCTAATCTTTAAACTTATGTCAGGAAGACTTCACATGAAAGCTCATGTTTTCAATTTATTTTCCACCCTGACCTAACAAATTTCTAGCTATGATTAGGGAAAATGTATTACTACTGTTTACAAATCAAGTATTTGGTCAATACACATGCTTCATCTAATGAAAATAATGTTCTCTAGAATATTATCAATATTCATGTAAAATTGTCAAATGCAGAGGTTTTCCAGAAAAGAACATGGGTTACATTTTCCATAGGTTCTTACAGTCTTCACCTTACTTTATAATATTTATTTTTTAATATTTTGAATTTAATTTGTTGTAGTGGTGCAAAATGCTTTCACACACACCCCCGCACAGGCACCCTGTGATTCCCTAAAAAACTAACAAAATAATCAAACTTTCCCATTCAGTAGACAGATCTTCCATGAGATGATGACTAGTGGCAGTTTGGAGGAAAAAACTGTTCAATTACAGTCCTGAATTAATTTTCTATGGAAGCTGTTGAATACTTTCTATAGTTCCATATTTTTCAATGCAAATCTAATGCTAAAATACATGCAATGGTGTTTTGTAGTGTGACAAAGACTTACTGTTCTTTAATTATTTTGAATTTTAATGAAATTTTGTTGATAGTTCACTGATACAGCATATATTTACACTTCTTAAAACTACAGCATTTTCTTGTTTAAATAAATATTAAAAAATCCATTCTAAACGTACAGAGTTACTTTTCCATTTTTTAAAGGACAAATTTAGATCAGGTACTTCATATGCTTTATGGAGGACATATTCAGTGTCTCTGAGTTTCATTTTCTCAAGGTGACTTTACGTATTCAGAGAATAGAGACATCAATAATTGTGGAAATTTTCAAATACATTAAAAATTGACACAAACAAAAATACAGGGGACTCAGACAAGGCATTGATCCCACCACATACATATCTAACAGGATGCTTAATGAATCCTTCGGAGCAATTTTCATTCCTGGTCCCTGGGGTAAAAGGATGTCTCTAAGCAGGACCCCTTATTTTCAGATATCCTCTATGTAACTCAATATCTCATCCATCTGGCACTCAGCATCTGAAGTGCTCTGTGCTCAGCTCACCTTTTGAGCTGACACTGCCTCCAGCTGAGTGGCAATATCTGTAACACACTGCAGAACGCCCATGTCATGTGAATTTCCTGACAAAAGCAGAGGACAATAGTGCTGCTGTACAGATGCAGAGATTAGAAATACAGAAATGAAAATAAATACATTTCTTTTTTTTTTTTTTTTTTGTCCAAAAGGGAAAAATGAGCCAATTGACTTGAAACACAAACAGATTAATTCCCCCTGCAACCTCATTCCATTCTAAGCACTCCTCCTGAGCTGTCAAAATAATTTTTTCTCTTCTCCCATCCTGAATGTCTCACATTCAAATATGATTTTGCTGTTATTGCTACTTATATTACAGGAGGATTAAGTCACAGTTCGTGACCTTTGAGGCCAATGTCAGCAAAACACTGAAGATCAGTGTTAGATTCTGATTTTTGGGACTGAGTCTACTCCATCTAGAAATAGAAATAGAAATAGATAAGTAAAATATATTCTTTTTTGTTTCAGGACTGCTTCTGGTCACTTATTAGACCAGAATTTATTGGGGTTTTCCCCCTTTCCTTGACATACTACTACTGTATTTATTGTCTTCTGTGGTGCTTTTCTTCCAGATATAGTTGTACAGTTGCTGATTTTGAGTCAGAAAAGAAATTTTTTTTGCAAGGCTTGGGGCTGCTGAAGACATGTGATGACATTTTAATTCTGTCCTAATGCAAGGGCCAAGAATTATGGCAGTGACATTGGTCTATCTCTGGTTTTACCTGCTTTTTCTCTGTGATATAACACAGTTTTCCCAGAGTTCACCTTCAATCAAAGCTCTTAATTTGTGCCATGGCATCAAAACATTTGGTGGTGTTTGGAGTGTGCCCAGGTTTTCAAGGATACCTCTGAATGGAAGTGCAGCCACATGGATTTCCTAGGCTGAGCTCAGCCCAAGGGACACCCTGCAGCAAAGCTTGGCTTGTTCCAGAGCCCAGCTGTGGAAACACAACAGAAGGAAGGTACAATAGGGCAGAGCAGCTTTAAATTTGTGTGTCCAGTGAGGGCCACACCTCCCCATTCCATGTCAGGAAATCAAGAGGGCAAACAGGTACTTGTATAAAAATGCAGTGGGATGTGGAGAGAAATAAACACTCCTAAACAAGCTGGGAACTGTGCTTTGCAGGGAGCTGTATCTGTCTGAGGATGAACATTAACCATCAGTGCATACAGCAATGGAACCACACACATTCAGTTTGCCACGAAAACATAAGGAATCTAAGATTTCTAATCCATTGCTGGAGTTAACATTGTAGAAAAATGGAGCAAGATGCAGAAATTAAACATAAAGGATCATAAATCACTAGCTTAATGGACAGAAAAAAAAATGTAAGCAGAAAAGACAGGATTACGCAATTTGAGGGTTTGATGTGTGAGTCAGCAAAATAGTTTGGAAATGCCTGAGGAAAAATCAGAATTGCTCCATTTCCCAATTAAATATATTCAAATGTGAGCTGCATTCAAATATATTTTGATTGACTGTAGCTCAAAATCATTTTTAGTTGATCTAAATAATAATAAATATTAGTTGATCTAAATAATAAATATTGCTAAGTGAGATATTTAAAACAATAAACCAGTAAGTTTTTTACAAAAACCAGCACCATATCACAGTATTTTTTTAGGTAGAACTTAGTATTTATGGAAATAAATAAAGAAGATTAAAGAGCATAAATGAGAAATACTTATTATATATATGATTGTGCGCTGAGAGATGCAAAGCAAATATAGGAAGATTTATTTGCTCTTGATTAAGAGTTATGGAGAAAATGGACCCACTAAAATGTCCATGCATGACATCAGTTTTAATGGGGACTCACAAAAAGAATTTAAAAAGCCATTTCTTGCAAGAATCGTAATTTAACCCTTATTCTACTTTTAAATCCTTAGATTTTGGGCACAGAGAGGAAATCATTTTTATAAAGCATAGTTCAGAGAGAGAATCGACTCACAGGTGACACTGTGGAATTATTTCACCATCTGCACCCTGATGTAACTGAATATTCACCAGTACTTGTGTGTCTAAATACAGGCAAGGTTTTAATCTGGAAGTATGTCTCTAATCATTCCTTCAGTTACATTTTCCTTTGTCTTCTAGGAGGAACAGACTCAAGGAAACACCTTCTCTTTAGTAAACATGAGAACAGAGGCAATTCTGGGAAAAGCAGCTTTCAGCTGTGTGCAAATAGAAGCTGATTTCAGATACAGGATTAAAAATCTAGAGTAAATTTCCTTGAAACAGTTACCTACTGCAACAATTTTGTAAATCTCATCCTTATAAAGAGATGGCATTTTTAAATATTCTAACTTCATGTGATTTTAACAGGACAAGACACCATTAGAGTTTATGTGAACATAAGGAGGTATTAAATTGTAAGGAAATTAAGTGTATGCAGTTTTGGAGTAGAAACTTACACATAAAGAAATCAAAAGTAAAAGAAAATTTAGGTCAAAATAGTCCTCACAGTGCAACACAATCACATGCCCAGAAAATGTATGGAAGATATTGACAAGCAAAGTCAGAAATGTGCTGTACAGAGAACTAAATGTTGTTTAACTTCAGATGGAGATCAAAGGGAACACAATGAGGAGACACGATGAAGAGCTCTTTAGCAAAGCTTCCTTCCCATGCCCTTTAATATGTGTCAAACAAAAGTGGCATATACTCAGTTTGCTGTTTGAAGGTTTGTTTCAGACTGTAATTTTAAATACAGAATGTGGAATATCATATCTTTGAGGATAATTTTCATCCTGCTTCTTTAGCCCAAGGTCTGTTTCTCACTCACTTATGGCACTGTACCAGTTTCTGAGGAACACAAGCCAAGGTCAAGGGTTTCTGTCAAATCAGTTCCACATCAGATATCCTGATGTCATATGTCATCAGATTTATATTTGCATTATACAGCTTTATACAAAACAAAGACACAATAATTCTGGAGCAAAGGTTTCCTCCTACAAGAGGTGGATATTAATTGACTCGAATAAAAATTCAGTCAAATCAGTGGAATTGAAAATGGATCACCACTTCATGCATTTATTTAGACTTTGTAATGTGCTTTATTTGGAGTTAGGATGCTGTGGAATCAAAATGTGCAATTTTCAGTGAGTAGCCTCTGACTCACTGAGAAAGACAGCAGTAAGAATGATCTGTGTTCTACAGATATGTATTTCCAGATTGATTAACTCTTGTGTCTAAGAAAATCCCAGCTCTAAAATTCTTCCTGATGTTTTTGGCCAGTATGAAAATGGATTCTCTTCTGCTTTATAAGGAGTGAATGCATGGTGTCACTTTCTTACAGCTAACCCACATGACAAACTTACTGACCATCTTTTTTAGCAAACTGTTTGGAGACAGTTCCTAATTTTGTTTCCACAGGGTGGAGCATTCAATCAGATTTGGTTGAAATTAGTGTGAAAATTAAAGTAAAGTGGGTGTTTATAGGGAAAGTAATATCTATACCTGTGATTGCATAAGATATCTTTCCTTAGGAAATTATGCTAAATAGATAAATACATCCATGTTTGTCTGGGTCTTACCAGACAGATTATTACACTAGATAGAAGTAGAGAAGCCCAGTCAGTATATTCCCCATATAAAGAACACATATAGGGAACATATATATTGATATATGAGCATATGTAGAACAAGGCAATTGGAACAACACTGGAGTCACTTTCTTTCCCTTTTCCCCCACCTTTGCAGGGTATTTGGTGCTGCTATACTGCTGACATCTTCCCTCAACATGCTAATCCCATCTGCAGCCAGGGTGCACTATGGATGTGTCATCTTCGTTAGGATCTTGCAGGGCCTTGTAGAGGTATGCAAAAATTATAACTCTGTGATAGATGTTTGTTAGCCTTTAACTAGCAATTGCAGCTTGGGAAGGAAGATAGAAATGCTTTTAAATTTATTACAGATTTTGAGTATAAAGGATTTCAATGTATGAGTTGTAGCTATTTGATTTTCCTTCAGCTATAAAATTTTACAGCAAAGTATTCTCTGAGAAGCCAGTGGGATATGCATTTAGCACTGATGTTTCACTGAACTCCTATACTGCATGAGGATTGTACTGGTGTAATTCTCAACACTTACTTGCTGGTCAGTACCACAGAATAAATATATAATAAAAACTTAAGGTTATATCTTAAGTCCTGACCATGCCATGTTTTTGTTGGAATGAATAAGAGATTTACTGTAATTTAAGAGAGGAAAAAATAATGGAGCTTTTCCTTTCCCTTTCCCCTTCCCTTTCCCTCTCCCTTTCCCAGTCAGCTACTTTCTTTACGTGCTCAAGAAGGTTCATTAAAGACAGAGTGAAAAACTTCTCTTAAAAGTATATTTCTAAACTGTTATAGATCTTATTCTCTGGTTTTGGAGCAGTGACACTTTAAGCTGTATTTCCTAAGTTAACCTTCAAATGTTAGGTAACAAAAATAAGGGTTGGATAAATCGTTCCTGCACTAGAAGGACTTCAGAGGGTCTGTGTTGTCATCCTTCCTTTGACTCTGCTTCTTGTGCACTAATACTCTCACTCTTTAATTATTTGCAATTCTTTCCTGGAAGGGGGAGGGGGAGCAAAAGGAAACATGTTTTATATTTGTTTCATATGTTCTCTTTAATGATTTGGAGTGATATGCAAAACCCATTTCAATTTGAATAGATATTGACGTTTATCTGTGGCTATGCACAGATTTTGCTATAAAAGTGCAAAGCTTTCTCAGCCTCTTGTTTATAGCAATTAAAAATAAAAAAAAAAAAACTCATGCAAAGACAATTAACTGAGTGACTGACCAGCATTAGCTAACTTGTGGCACACCCATTCCCCAGGGGGTCACCTACCCTGCCTGCCACGGTATTTGGAGCAAGTGGGCCCCCCCATTAGAAAGAAGTAGGTTAGCAACCACTTCCTTTTGTGGTAAGTAACTTTGTATTTTTGTCTTCCTCCCATTTGTAATGTTTGCAAGTGTTTGGAAACTGATTTTTTTTTTCTCTCCCTTTTCATCCACGTGTCTTGTTTTGTAGGTTCCTATGCAGGAGCTGTCATTGCAATGCCTTTAGCTGGGATTCTAGTGCAATATACTGGGTGGTCTTCTGTGTTCTATGTGTATGGTATGCATTTCTGCTCATTTCACTCCAGTATTGCTTGACCTTACTCTACCCTTTCTAAAAATGTAAAAGCTACTGTTAAGAGGTCAAAAACCCCAGAGAAGTGGGACTTCTAAGCTAAAAATACAGTCTAGGGAAAAGAACAGTGAAAGAACAGAATTTAAAAAGAAGAGTAGGTAAGAAAGCAACATGATTAAATAAGAAAAGCTAGCTCATGCTGAAACCTTCATCACTTTTAGCACAAGCAGTGCAAACTTCTGGGCAGATCTATAGAACCTCTGCTCATATTAACATCTCTCACACTGATAAAACTGTAAATTTAGAGTACCTGCCCTGAATAAGTTGTCCTGATTTTTATCTGAAGACCTACATAACTTTATTCACACCAGTTGTGTTAACACTGACAGAAAGGAATGTCCCAAAGAAATCCATTCTGCATTTATGTGAATTAAGTGGAAGCATTATGCAAATTTAACAAACTACTCAGGAAGTGCATTGCTATGCTGAAAAAATTGCCAATCTTCTAATTTGCAGGTTAAAAATTTAGTGCAGAAACCAAACAGCAGCATCCTAAACATAAATGGGCCTTCATTTAGAGTTTGGTGAAATGAAATGGAAGCTGTTTCTTTACATTGCATTGTACAAACTGATGTTAAGATCAGTGAATATTCACTTCCAGTGAAATCATTCTGTAAATGAAGTAAAGACTACTTCACTTAGCTCTAGTTCTGCATGTATTTTGCACAAGTACTATTCACAGGATCAAACTCTGTTGGAGAGTTATCTCTGCTGAGGGAACTCAGTAAAGAAGGCCTGACAATAATTTCCATTTGAATTTGTTGTAATTCTTCACAGATTTTTCTTCCTTGTTTGCTGTTTTACTATGCATTTCTTTTTAAAGTCTTTCTTTCCATTCCAAAGGGAGCTTTGGTATAGTCTGGTACATGTTTTGGCTTTTGGTTTCATATGAGAGTCCTGCAAAGCATCCTACAATCACAGATGAAGAAAGGAGATACATAGAAGAAAGCATTGGAGAGAGTGCCAACCTCCTAGGTGCAATGGAAGTAAGAATATTACCCACACACTTGTTTCCAATGAGATAGAAGAAAAACAAACATCCCAGCACCCAAATAAAGACAACAACAAACAATCAAACACTCTCCTTTAAGATGGAAAAGTATATTTTGACCAATTTGAACAAATGTGTTTCTGGGGGATGGGAAGATCTTAAATCTGTGGATGGATTTCTGGGTGGACAGTTTTTGCACTAAGAGAACAGGTTCAGTTCTTCTAGCAGATGACTCATGGAATTTATGCCTCTTTTTCTACTCCAAATTATAAAAAAGAGATAGAACTACATTGGAAACTGCATCTATATTTAGACTTTTCTTATGTCTTGAGCTGAAAAAGTCAGCTTCCTTCCTGTATAGTAATTTCTGGAAGATTTTCCTCTTCCTAAAAGCAAACTGCAGGAAAAGCACTATTCAGTGTCTGTTGAGGTCCCCAGAACATCAGAAAATGCCTGTCCTTATTATTTTGTGTTTTGTCTGCCAGAAAGACTGCAAGTTGCAATAGAGCATGCTTTGAGATCCATAAGAATATTTCCCATTATAGCAGTAATTTTGCTGGAGACATGTTATCAAGCCTCTCATAATCTTAGTTCTGTACTGGTTTAGTTCTCAAGAACTGCTAAGAACCACGTATGAACTCTGAATTTTCCAGGCACTTAACAATCCAATCGCGCCAACTAATAATCATCTTATTTCTGTAACTGCTGAAAAGCTTTAAAGGAACTATTGCCATTTTTGCTCACTCAGGAAAAAAAAAAATTGCCTAAGCCCCACTTTATCTGCATAAATCTTTACACCTTCCACTCCCAGCAGACCTTCATTATGTTCTCTATTTGGTGAGAACACTGGTTCTTGATTGAACTCAGGAATTAACAATTTTCGTGTCAGTAAAAACTTTGTTTTGTATTAAATAAGAGACTGAAAATATTACAGAGTCATTTTGTGATAGCTGACATTTTCAGGGCCTGTCTCAGTTGATAACCAACAGCATTCAGTAGGACTCATGGCTGGAAAAATCTGGTGTGAAATGAGTTACTGTGAAGGGTGTCCATATAATTCTAATTAGGACTATACAATTTCTGTCTATTTTTTATTGTGACTTTTTAATTAAACTTTTTTTTTTTTTTT
>WEIU01021496.1:33940-57895 GCA_013389925.1 Aegithalos caudatus
CTAAACTATTTTATCTTAAGAGACAGAATATCTAGCTTTGCCCTTATTCATGGATAGTAATTAAGAAGCCCACTCACTCTGGAATTCCCTAAAGAACATTATTTATGATCATTACAAAGGAATGTACATTTGGTATTACAGCTCTTATATTAGATTATTTCTGTTCAAATAATTCAATCTTTTCCATATTCATTGCAGCAAATTAGACTCTCTTCTCATTAAGATGCTAATGTACACTACAGATTTTTCTTGAAATCAAACATAGAAGAGAAATGGACTGGTATCACACAATGATACCTAAAATTACACATCTTTGTTTAAACAGAAGTCTTATCTTTTTTCCCCACTATGTATTTGTTATTGATTTGTTAATATTGTATCATTTTATGAATCTGGGGTCTGTTAGTATTATATTATTTTATTTTGGAGCCTAATTACTNAAAACAGTCTGTAAACAAAAAGTATCATGGTATCAGAGGTTCTTAAAAATTCTCACTATACTTCATAAAATAAAATAAAGTCTTCATATCAGTTTTGTTCCATTTGAACCAGTTTTGTTCATTTCATAACCCAAGACTTCGTTTTAACACAGTGTGACATTGCAAATAAATAATTTTTTAATTTATATTTTATTTATATTCAGAAAATGAAGAATCAAGGTTTTCTTATGGTTTACACTTTGCTAATTCTAATTTTAATTTTAGGTGGGTATCTTATCTGCTGTGCCGCATTTAGTGATGACAATTATTGTTCCTATTGGGGGACAAATTGCTGACTTTTTAAGAAGCAGGCAGATTGTTTCAACGACTAATGTGAGAAAGATAATGAACTGTGGAGGTAAGTTTTGTATTTTATTTAAAAGTTTCTTGGAGGGATTTGATGTTGATATTGTGTTCTGTCTAGCATAAAGAAGCAAAGTGCACAGTTGTGTGTTCTTAGGAGGCAACACTTTCTGCTGTTTTTATGTAATGCAGATGTTGTTACTAAATAAAAGAAAGCACAGGTGCTCCCATTTGCTGTTTCCATGCAGTTATTTGGTATTTGGAAAACCATTTAGACTGATAAAGACATGGATGAGCTTTTGGAGGGTAATTTGCCTACTCTTGCCTACTTACCCAGTCTTAGCTCCTCATCTAAACACCCTCTGCACTAAGGGAGCCCAGACAACTGCCTTGACTTTTTACATCATTACATCCTTGACTTCTGAGATGTTAAAGCCACATTAACTGTGGTAAGGGTTGGAAAATTCACAAGTAGGTTAAATGTATATTCCCTTGAAAGTTGGCTGGAATGACCTAACCACATCACAAGAATTTATTGTCATCTTAAGAATGAAAGAAAATAGCAATAAATTAGCATACAAAGAGTAAAATAAGAATTTTTTGAGAGGAAGAACACTTTTGTAGAGATGAAAGAAATACCTGATTACATCCCACTCTGAGGTAATGTTTTGTTTGTGTTCCTATGAAATATCATGGCATCCTAAGGCCTGCAGTATTTGAGAGGGAATTAAATCCAGTGCCTGGTTTTATTTATTATTTCACCAGGTTTTGGTATGGAAGCAACTCTTCTTCTCGTGGTGGGATATTCACACAGCAAAGGAGTGGCTATTTCATTCTTAGTGCTTGCTGTAGGCTTTAGTGGATTTGCCATATCTGGTAAGATTATATTACTATTAATACTAAACTATTTTATCTTAAGAGACAGAATATCTAGCTTTGCCCTTATTCATGGATAGTAATTAAGAAGCCCACTCACTCTGGAATTCCCTAAAGAACATTATTTATGATCATTACAAAGGAATGTACATTTGGTATTACAGCTCTTATATTAGATTATTTCTGTTCAAATAATTCAATCTTTTCCATATTCATTGCAGCAAATTAGACTCTCTTCTCATTAAGATGCTAATGTACACTACNATGTATTTGTTATTGATTTGTTAATATTGTATCATTTTATGAATCTGGGGTCTGTTAGTATTATATTATTTTATTTTGGAGCCTAATTACTAGAATTTCTTTTCTGAATTACAGTTCAGCTACTCCCCTTTCCTGCTGATTCATCAACCTTTGCCTTTTCCCTTCCCAAACACAAGTCACCTGGCCTCCCCTTGTTTTCCCACTGTGATTTTAGTATCCTCTCCCATGCTGGCTCCTTATGTCTCAAACAGGCTCTCTTTCAGTTTGTGCCAAACATCTAAAATCTCCTGTAATCAAACCTGCCCTTAATCTCATGCATTCTGCAAGGTATCATTCTTGCTTTGTACAATTTGGGAAGTGAACAGCTTTCCTCAAGCTGACCATATCATACTGCCTGCCTTTTCCCCTTTACTATCTGTATCCAAAGGTTTGGTTTCCATTTTCACTTATATAAGTTCTTATTTTGGGAACAATTCATTCTGTCTCTTTAGATGACTTAAATAGTTACTGCATACATTTCCAACAGGACTGTGCTGCTGAAAACACAAGAGAACAAGTAAACATCTTTCAAAATTAATTAGTAATTCAGTTATAGATACTGTATTTTTTCTCCAATTTACCACTGAAGGATAGAAAATAACTTCCTACTGTTGGTCTATGTAGACAAAAATAAAAATGTGGGCAATAGGAAAGGAATAAATTGGAAGAAGAAAAGATATGTATTTACAGCATGAAATGGTCATGTAAATGAAATACAAATTGTCCCCCTGCCTAAATAACTTCTGGGTTCTCTACTCCACACAAACACTACTGGGAGGTTTTGGGGTTCTCTTAAACTGCAGTTTCGGGACAGAATTAACCTGGTATTCCTTTAAAATATTTTCTTTAAAGAAAATTAAAACCCAGCATCTCTTTAGGAATATTTCAGCATTTTAAGTCTTATAGGGATAAAGAAATGCAATTAACCAGGCCAAATATGTTACAGTAAAAATGTCATGTCACTTTTCTCAACTGAAGTACTGCTCTGCTCCTGGTGTGAACACTCACCGACCTTTCTATTGCAGGATTCAATGTCAACCATTTAGACATTGCCCCAAGGTATGCCAGCATTTTAATGGGGATTTCTAATGGAGTCGGGACCTTATCTGGAATGGTTTGCCCTATAATTGTTGGAGCAATGACAAAGAACAAGGTAAATGGAAATGCAGTTTTCAAATCTTCCAGTTTGATACAACTTGTTTCAATAGAAAGACCTTTCTATAATACAGCTTGCCAGGATATCCACATTGGAGTCTGAGCCTTGCATCCAGGGATGCTGATTTGAGGCATACTTCACTATATGCTCTTTAGGGTGATGCTTTTGTGGGCTGATAAATTTTTCACAGAAAGGTGGATATCAATATTTCTAAAACAGACACTTAAATGTTTTAGCTGTGCTGATTACCACAACCTCAACCCCTAATTTAAATCTTCCACCTCAACCCCTAATTTAAATCTTCCAGTTCAGAAGAGTCAGGTAAACCTCTGTGCTGCTCTGATTTAGCAAATTTCTTCTTTACAGACACGTGAAGAATGGCAGTATGTCTTCCTCATTGCTGCTTTAGTTCACTACGGAGGTGTGATCTTCTATGGCATATTTGCTTCAGGAGAGAAACAACCCTGGGCAGACCCTGAACAGACAAGTGAAGAGAAATGTGGCTTTATTCATGAAGATGAACTTGCTGAAGAGACAGGGGACATTACTCAGAATTATGTAAATTATGGTACCACCAAGTCTTACGGTGCTACAACCCAGGTCAATGGTGGCTGGCCTAATGGCTGGGAGAAAAAAGAGGAATTTGTACAAGAGGAAGTACAAGACTCATACAACTACAAGGAAAGAGATTATTCATAACAAACCTAAATATTTGGTATATTTTGTAGTGTTTGTGATTAAATTCATTGTGATTGTTTGCACACAGAAATAAAATGTGGTATGAACATGTAAACACATATCAAACAGGAAGGTCTTACTGTAAAAAAAAATACATCAAAGTGCAATCTGTATGAGTTGTGATGTTATCACTTTCATTAGATTATATTTGTTCTATAAACATTAGAGTTTTAAGGGTTTACTGGTCAAAACTATAGAGGCAATTAGATACTTTACAGTATACAAGAGCTAAAACTCATAATTAAAGATTAAAGCACAACTAAGCAACCAAGTTGGCACATCTAATGCTCTTTTTAGAAAGCCAAAACTACTTGATCATTAAAAATGCACTTATATATTTGTTACACTGTATTGAAAGAGATTGTGTTAAAGACACACATTTACTCAGTGCAATGTAGGAGTTGTGTGTTTAGTCTAGGACAAGAACTTTCTCAAAGAGGAAAGGCTGAGTCCTAGGCATTTATGAGGATTGATCCAGTTCCTTTAGTGGTAATTGTATCAAGCCTGAAGAACAAATAGGGCATATTGTATGTTTATCGTGACTACATGCTGCAGGCTACTCTGTGATAAATAAAGGAATTATTTAGGAGTTTTATACTGAATGTTTGGGCACAAATTCTTATTTCTATTCTTTACAGAATCTCATGAAATTATAGACATTTTCATGTTCTTCCCTGCATTTATCAACTAATATAAAAACAATGTAATATTAAGTCTGACTTTTCAGGCATCCTGGAAAATCCCTTTATCAAAAAGCAAGCTTTATTATTCTATTATTTGCAGTATATTCTGGATTTGTACTGGTGTCTTTAGAAAGAGAAAAAAAAAAAAAAAACCAAACCAATATAACAGAGAAAGAATATAGTCTTTTACAAAATTCCAAAGAGAAGTTTACTATGAGCAAGTAGCCCTATGAAAAAGGATGCATTTGTTTTGCAGAATATTTTGAAACCAATAGAAGAAACAGAGAATAATTTAACCCTTATTCTTCCCTTAATAGCTTTCATATTTTTACACATCGTGCCACAGTTGTATACATAGATACGTTTATTGAAGATACTGTAATTATAGAAAATGTCGTTATTTTAGAAATCCCTGAAATAAAAGATGTATTTGTCTTTTGATCAAACCTAATAATAATGGACACAGAATATGAGTAACATAAAAACTCACAATAAACCAAAGTGGTAAATAACTAGTGTTGGGTTGAAAGAAGCCAACAAGCATCACGCTTGTCCTTTTAGCATAACTCAACAGTGACTGCAACATTAGTGTACCAAGCAATAAGTGCAATGCATTATGAAGTGCATAATCTTCTAGATGATATATTAACCTTCATTTAGCTTGTTGTATATACTTGGGGTTGTTGGGATTGAACCAAACCGAACCAACTGAAGTTAGCAACACCAGACCACTTCTTAATACTCTAAAATGACAACAAATGATCCATTTCTTAATTCAATCAAATGATTATTATTGTATGTAATAATCCATTCTGGATTCTTGGTCTGTTCATTGTATTGTGCTAGTGATTGGAAACCCTGCTACCGCAATATACAACTTGAGGATTGTTTTTTCTCCTTTTTTTTTTNATTCCTTGACCTTAAGAAAAGAAGTATTTTGCTTTGTGCCTCAAAGTGATGTAAAACGTGGCCATAGCTTTTGCTGTGTTTAATGAAAAAGATGTGGACTGTGTCACTTTTGTTGCTGCAAAAAGTGTTAATAAAATGCTCTATTTATCCTTTTGTATAAAAAGGACCACTATAGTTTCTTGTAATTTTTAGATGTGTTTTAATACACCTGACTAAAATTATAGTTATATAGAGCAGAGTCTGCTATGGATGTGGAGAGAGTCTCACAGCTGAGAGCTCTGCTCCATGCCCAACATTTCACACTGTCTGCTCTGGCCTGTGGTGACAGAGATTGAGATACCTGTCTCAAGAGTCTTTGTCCTCTCACAAGGATTACTGGCATAGGTGTGGAAAGGAGCAGGAGGATCAATGGGACAGATGCAGTGGACATGGGAAAGACAGACTGGTCTGTGTTAGCAATAAAGCTAGCATAGATCTGCATTCTCTAAAGAAAATTAAGAGCTACACATTGCTGTTCTTGGAATTTTTCCCTTTCTTGATTATGCAACAAGGCTCCTTAACTGAAATCTATTACTTTCCATCCATTTTTTTTTCAGATAAACAGCAATCTGTAACTTTAAGATACCCTATATTAAAAATAAGCATTTTTCAAGTAAATTTTTTTACTTTTCAATAATCTTCTTTCACTGGGTAGAATAATGCAGAAACATCAAACTGAACAAAAGGCTCCAGAACACTAACCAGAGCAGTGCCAGGCCC
This sequence comes from Aegithalos caudatus, assembly GCA_013389925.1. NCBI lineage: Eukaryota > Metazoa > Chordata > Aves > Passeriformes > Aegithalidae > Aegithalos > Aegithalos caudatus. Next base: position 40,147 of record WEIU01021496.1, read on the forward strand.
AGTGCTTTTCATCAAGAGGCTGGTTGTCATGAGATGCTGAGTCAGTTAACAAAGTCAATGCTAACTGATTTGATGGACTGGTGTGATGTTGCCATAGAAACTTCCTGAAAGATTCAAAAGTAGGATAAGTAGGGGCTTCAAAACTACTCTTGTATTTATTGTGGTAAGTGGACAGCTCAGGAAATACAAACAAAATAAAATTCAATTCTTCTTTATTTTTAGTGTAACCTTATAAGTTCTCTATATTAGAATTATTTCAATCATTTCCTTTCATGAAATATAGCTAGGGATTTTTTCTTATTAGCTTGAGACATTTGAATTATGCAAGAAGAAGGAGTGACTTTAATCCAGGCATTAGACACTACACTGTCCAAGTGAGGACCTAACAATTGCCTGTGAATGCTACACTACTCAAGAAACCTTCACATTCTTTTCTCAGCTCTCTGCTTCTGACTCCTTCTCTTCCTCTTTCAGTGGCAGGGCAGAAGCATCCATTCTTCTGGGAAGGAGAAGGAGCATGAGAGGTCTTAAGGTTTTTACTTCTTCACAGACTCCTACTCATGTGAAAATGCAGGAAGCAATTATCAGGAACATGACAGGGAAGGAAGAAGTGGGAAATGGAGAAAATAATTGGGTTCTTCAAAGACAAGCAGCAACAGCTGCATCTGCTTTGGGAAAAAGGTTAGTTGAGGGGACATGACCCTTCATCTAAACTCCTATATTTCTTCTCAGTAAATACATTTATGTACTTTGCTTGCTACTTCATTTTTATAAAACAGCATGGCTAAAATATACCTCTTCAGCTTTTTCTGAACTGTGACCTTTCTGCCCAGAGGTTTCTCTTCTGCACAGGTTCAAAGACTTGCTCCACAAACCTGTTGCACATGTATAATATAGTGCTCCCCTTCTGGAAGTCTCAGAAGCTTGGATCATCTCTGTTTGTCAGTCAAACCATGTTCACAGTTGTGATGCTTTTGTCTTGCCCCCAATTTCCATTCTGTTCCCCATCTGGAACTCCCTGCTCACTTATTATGTTGGAAAAAAAAACCAAAAAACAAAAAAACAAAATAAAGGAATGGAAGGTCCCATTTTTACTTATTGCTTGGTTATCTTTTCAGTGAGGTAAGTAAGAGGTAAGGGGCAGAATACAGGCTCTGTTAAAACTGTTAGAAAAGCTTTGCATTTAGATGGGTTAGAATAACACCTCGGATGTTCACCTTCATGTCCTCAAATGATTCCATATAGACAGTAGCAGTCAAATTGACAATTCTTAAAATATTTGAATCTCCCTCAGTGGGATCCCTTCTGTTAACACCTACTCTTTGTTGCAGAGATAAAGCTATCATAAAGTGTTCTTTCCTTTCAAAAGTGATCATGAAATTCAATTGATCAAATTTAAAAAAAAAACCAACTTTCCTAAGGGGAAAAAGAAAGCCTCAAGGTAAAGGTTGAATAAAAGTTACAAAAGAATATCTGCAAATACGAATGAAATTCTCTTCCAGCATGAAGCTAGGAATAGGAATGAGGGTGGAAGTCAGAATAAATGTCACAGTTCAAAGCCGTACCATAAGAAAGATAACATCACAGTCTCAGCTGCTGTCTCTGAAAGATGAAATGTTTTGTTCCTTTCATGATAAGCTGTGAAAGAGTTTAAAGGCTAGTATAAGTCTACATTAACTACTTAACAGCAGCTGCTTTTGTACTTATTTGGAATTTGTCTGTGTCTTTTGCATGAATAATTTTCATTGCACTGGGAGATTTAAGGGTAAATAATCAAAGGACCTAGAACTGCAGTCAGATATTTTAATTAGATATCTATGGATATCCTCTCTATCCAATGTGACTCATGCTGCAATTCTAGCTTTGCTTAATGTCTTTTCACTCAGCTGTAACCCCAAGCACAGCAAAGAATGAAATGTATTATCTGTTTACTTATCAGCCATTACAGAAGCCTATATACTGAGTTATACTGAGGTCAAGTGCTTAGACAGTATCTTCCATGTTTGGGAATTAATGTCACAAAATATCTCATTGGTAAAGTTTTAAATTTAGAAACATATAATCCTTGTAATTTTTATTTCAGGTGAAGATGCATTCTCTCAAACACCACAGGTGAGGTGTTAGGAAACAAGACAAAATCACATTTTGAGCTATGGTTTGACCTGTGACAGACAGGCTCTTATCTATAAGAAAGAAGGTAGAGAATAAATATAAAATAGATGTCAGACAGAAAACATATGGGTAAGTTAGAAATTACAGGAGATAAAGCATTGTAGGAAATTTGAGGAAAGGCTTCCAGAAGGGCTATCAAAATTCCTCACTTTTTTGCAGAGAATCATAGAATGGTTTGGAATGGAAGGTGATGCCTTGGGAAGGCTGACCTGGAACAGAGACTGGACAGAGCTAGAGAATAAAGCAGGGATTTATTGAAAGGCCTTTAGGGTACACCTTGGGCAGGACAAGAGCCTGGCCAGGGCAACACCCAGGGTGGACATAAAGGGGACAAAAAATGGCTGGCCAGTCATGAGGCCTTACATTTTTATAAGTTTTGGTCCATTTGCACATCAGGGTTTAATTGTCCCATTCCAGCTTCAGGTTGTGAGGTCCCATCCTTCCTGTTCCTCCCTTCAGCCCCACCCTTGGTTGTGCTTTGGGGCCTGAAAGTTGTCCTTGGTGTGCAGCAGGAAAAGGATTTGTTTTGTGTCCCTGCTCTGTGCAGAGCTGAGTGACACTGACTGTGAGGCTCAGAACTGTACCCCTGGGCAGCACAGAATCTGAAATACATGAAAGCTAAAATTGAAAGCATCAAAGGGACAGAGAGGAAAATAAAATACCTGAGTGTGAATGCCTCAATATCTGGTGACGCTCAGCTCAGAAGCTGATGCCGCGTTCTGTGGCCCCTTGCGGCCTGCACGGTCACCGCCAGGCCCACGGGGCCTTCGCTGTTCTCAGAACTCGGCACCTGCACCAACAGAAATGATGCTTGGAAGCAGAAAATGAATTATGAGAGAGCAAAGTAAAAGAGAAAGTATTGCTTTGTTAAGATTGGAAGATTGTCATTAATTAGAGTTTGTGTTGTATAATCGATTGAATGTGCCAACGCTGGCTATATGCCACCAGTGGCCCTGCACTAAAAGAGTTTCTGAGGAGAACATGATAATTTTCTTCAAGATAAACATCAGAACAATCAACAAAACTGTTTTCCGTTTAAATCTAGAAAGTTTCAATGTTATTTTCTTTTTTGTAAATGTTGTTTTGTGGAATTAAAATTGAATCAAAGACAAGGTCAGATTTCTTCTCAGTTGTGCTTTTCTGTGGAATGATGTCTGATCATAGGGTCAGTAAAGCACAAACAGTTTACCCTGAATAGATGAAACACCAAATTCAATGTGATGTATGTGATGTACAATCCATATAACACATGTACATGTATATAGATGTGATGTGTGCATGTGTAAAAGGTTCTTAGTGCAGACAATCTCACACAGAAAACCACAAGGCAGCTTCTTCTTGACTGCAAGTCTTTTTTTGGCTGTGCTTTGTGAGACACTGTCCACTGCACGAACATGAAAATGGAGTTGACATATGCCCTTTAATAACAAAAATATAATAACAATCTCAGTTAAGACACTAAGACCTAATACACATAGCATGTCTGTATACATTCTCCAAACACTCTGGCTCATTTTAAACAACCTGAAAATGAAATGCCTGAATAAATTATATACATTAAATATTCTTTCCAAATACATGTTGCAGAAAACATACTTTTGATTTTTTTTCCATATATCTCAATTATACTTACCCAATTAAAACCATTCCTTTTTCATTTTTATATAGTGAAGACATTCCGTTTTGAAAAAGACTGAAAGGAAAATCAAAGAAATTAAAATTTCATTCTTAGGCAAATCATTTTAAAGGACATTTTTGTGTCTCTGTGTCTGTGTATCATATGAGTAAAAATAAAAGGTATTTTTCTAAAAAGCATTTTCTAGTACATTTATTTTCTTGCCTTAGAACATTTTTCTTAGCCTGGAAACTTGCTCATACAATGCCAGCCTTATGCAACAGTAATTTATTGTTTATATCACTAATTGTAAATACTCCATGTTTTAGAACACAATTCCTAGATATTTAGATACAGAATCCTTTGGGCCATCAGTGGTTCGTTTGTTCTTGTGCATTAATTTAATTTGAGAGGACACAAAATGTAACAGAAAACATACAAGCTGAAACAATTTTTGTAGTGTTGAAATAGCAGCACTATTTAACATCTAACTATTGGCACTCATTTAAGATCAATTCCCTAACTGATACTTCAATGCACAGACTGTGACACTGGAGAATCAAGTGCTATTCCTCTACCAAAATATCCAGTTCTGCTCCCTATGGAGGCAATGTGTTTTGAAGACACTGATGTCACTACAATGAAGATAAACCAAACTCCTCAAAATTGTCTCTGTTACACCAGTGCCTGAACACTGCTAGGTAACAGGCACTCTGCAAGCACTGAAATTCTGTGCTGGAACTGGCACCACCACATAGGAGATTCTCCACAGTGCCTCTGCTCACTAGATTTCACTCCATGTTCCCTTTTAACACAACAGAGGAAATAGAGGGAAGGCCCTTACTATATTTTCCTCAAATTGAAAGCTCCTGGCATTTGTTAATTCTCTGTTAGAGTGAAAGATTGATTTTCACATGACTTGACAGTGAAATGGCTCAGCTTGAGAGAACTCCTGGCTATGGCTGTGGATGCAGTGAATCAGAGCCTCAGATATCAGTGTCTCATGTTCCAAGAAATGTTCAAATCCTTCTGTCACTTAATTGATCACCTGTAATCTGCTACCTCTACTACTTACCTAGCATGAGTTGGTAAGAGTATTTGAAGCAAAGAAAAAGAAGTTTGTATGATACAGAGCAAAAGAGGGGAAGGTATTCCTGGTCACCAAGGGATGTATCCATCTCCATCTGCCATGGTGCCTAAATGACAGATGTTCCAGGTGTTTTGTTTCCAGCACCAGGTAGGTAATACCCCTTAATGCTCACCTAAATTTCTCCCAGTAGTGAAAAAGGGAAGTCACACAAGAAAGACAATCCCACAATTAAACAGCTTAGGGAAACAGCAGGAAAAAAAAGCCTCCTGGTTTGACTACCAAGTGAATCTGGAGGCACTGCTTGGAAATGCTTACTTTATTTTTTGTTGTTGATTAATTTAATCTTGTAAATATATCACTTTCAATTACATTATAAAAATAAGACAGTGAATCCTGTAGAAGTTTTTTAACAGCAGCATGTTGGTAGCATGGCTTAAGCATTCCCTGTGGAATTGCTTCTTTCATTTCAAGCAGCTTTGGCTTTATTTCCTCTACAATGAAATCACATACCATGTGATTCTTCCTGGAATAATCTCACAAAAATCTCACAAAGAAATGCAGAAAAAGGAAGGTGTGAGAAAGAATGAGACAGAAAAGAATACTCCAGCTGACTAAGGGGAGAGATTTAAAGGTCAGTATCAAAACAGTCTGCAAAACCAAACATCAGAGAAGAGAATAAAATCAATTAGCAAAATTGTATTGCTGATGTTTGAAAGTTAACTATCTTAACAACAGGGAATAAACCTGTCATGTATTCAAATGCTTTTGGGCAACCTCATTTACTTCCAAAATAAAAGGTCCATGTAATTTTTATTAGGAATTAAAATGTCTTTAAAAACCTTTTTTGATGAGCACACCTCACAGTTTGCATGGGCAAAAAAAAGTGTTTACAGAGTAGCTTGAAGCCTGACATCACATTGTGTGGCTTTGCTTCTGTTGTCTGAATAAACAGTGCAGGAGCCACCCTGTGACATCTCAAATGAAATGATGTGGATGTCCTGGGGAAAAATACTGGAGTCCATCATTTCATTTGGTGTGTGTGGCCATTAATTTGTGATTAATAACAAAATACAGGAAGAAGTAGAGATGAATTATTGATCTGCTTTTGGGCACTAATAAGAACAAGTTTACAGCTAATCTCTAAAGCACTTTTTATCTCATTGCAATAACAAAAACAAATTTAATTAGTCCTCTACTTTTCTTGCAGTTAATAGGATGTATGACAAAAAATCAGCATCATATTCCTAATAAGCCATTTATGAATGGACACCTTGGTTTGCAGACATCATTCTCCTCAGTCTGTATCTGTAGAAAGGACAGAGATTGTCAGTAACAACTTTAACAGTCAGCAGGGTTTGGAGTAAATTTTGCAACATTCTAATATTATATTTGCAGTAGATAAAATGCTCTACTAAGAAAATACAGGCACAGTTTACCATTAGGATTTGGTCTCATGTTTTGACTAACCTGTAACAGGCCACATTACCAAGTAAGCAATCCTAGACTTTATAAGGGGCCATCTTTCAGCAGGATCCTCTCTTACTAATCTTCATGGTCCCTGGAAGTATTTAAGAAAAGTCTGGATGTGGCACTTAGTTCCATGGTCTACTTGACATGGTGGTGTTTAGTAACAGGCTGAACTTGATAATCTCAGAAGTCTTTTGCAACCTAATGGTTTCTAAAACCAACGTATTTTATGTAATCCTTCACTCTGATATGACACCAAAAAGGTGACATAATCTATATATTAAATGGAAGAAATGAAAATGTCTACATGAAATAGCAGTTCTGATTTCAATTTTTAAAATTCTATTAATTCTAAGTAAATTCACCTTATGCATTTTGCATTAACATTCACAATTGTCTCACTACTTAGTGTTGTTGAATTTATTATAACTTTTAGAACAGAAAATCAGAAAGTTACCTCTCCTTTTTCCCTTGAGGCTTTAAAGGAAGTTAAAGTCCACAGGCAGAAGAATAAACCCACCTTGTAATTTCTCCTGTCTTCTGCTGCCTCCAGATGATGCTCAGACCTCAAATTGAGCAGGTGCAACAAAGAGTCACTGGCAATTCTGGTTGCTACCTGTATGTTTATATATATATGTCTCTGTGTGTGAACACTGAAGATTGCAAAGACAAGTACTAGCAGACAGGAAGCACCAGAATTAAAATTTGCATGCACACCATTGATAGGCTTATTGTCCACATATGTTATGAAGAAATGCACAATTAATTAATATATTTTTTCATGACAACTCCATGTCACTCAGCACAAAAAGTAATAACATAAACCAATGAATATGTTTTCTTCTCCTTGTTTGGTGTCATCACCCCACTTAAATCCTAATTTGAAGACAGAATAATTATTTTCCTCAATTACAGCTGGGTAATACTCACCACTACAGTGTCCTAGTGCTTCAGACCATGATGTCTTGTTTCCTCAGCACCTAGGTACCAGGAGGGCCTTGATTGCATATTTAATAGAAAACAAGATCAAAACACAAAAAATTATAATTAACTTACAGGGCACTAATTTGAGAATTTTAATTGTGATTTTTAAGCACAATTTGTGATAAATATAACTACTTAAGTTTATAATATAGCCCCCATATCAGCTGCAGTTAAAAATGCTTGATTGCCATCAGTCAGATGTAACATATGACTATAATCAGGCTGTATCTTCTGTATCATCCCAGAAATAAGAAGTACAGTTATTTCTTGAATATCTATAAGAAGTTTTGCTGCTTTTTTTTTTTTTTTTTTTAATAGCTTGGTCATTTTCAGTCTGGAAAATTTGGAATAAGAACAATAGGAAATCCCCTATTAGGAATGGCATTCAACTGCATTAAGTAAAACATCACCCCCTTTTCCTGATAACTTGCTAACAATCTTCTGCCTCAGCCAAAACACATTTGTCAATTATTGGAAAAAGTCACTTTTTTTTTCATCTACATAAACTGTTTTCTGTGTAATCAATTAGCCAATGATCTTTATGAGAACAGCAGTACCAGTTCCCAGCTTGTGTTCCTTAACTCACTACCCAGCAGCCCAAATCTCCAATATGCAATTACCAGTCCAGACCTATTATCTCAGCTTTGTTTGATTCCTTAATTCAGAGAACCATTTGGACAGCAAAACTGTTGTCCCTAATTTGGCTCCATGCCTATCATTCCAGTGGTTGGTAAGAGCAGCAATCATGATCTGCATCACCCATGGGATCTTTTCCATGGGGATTCCTCAGGAGCTGGAACTCTGCACACAGATAAATACTTGTCCCTTTGAGCACACTGAAGTGGAGCATCTATTCCAAAATTTCAGCAGACAAATGTAATGATTGCACATGCTACTCTGAAACCCAAATATTTCAATGCATACTTCCAAAAATTTCAAGGTTTTAAGTATTGCATGATAATTTAATGGTCTAAATGAGTAATTACCAATTTCTGAAAAGTTTGCTTCTTATTTTGTGAAAGAATATTTTCATTTTGTCACGTGTGTTGCAGAAACAGGCAAAAGAGGATGGGGATATATTGATAGAAACAAAGCAGCAGGGTTGCAAGGAGATAGTCATGCAATTTTGGTAGAGCAGCTCTCTGGTATTCAGGTGATTCAGGCCATGTCAATACATATAAGTGCCCTGTACCTTTGTCATTTAAATTTTGGAAAACTTCGTTTATGCACATTTTTTAATGAGTTAACACACAACGAATAAAAAGTCAGTTAAAAAACCAAGTAACAAATCAGTTTGAAAATGCATATCATGAAAGTGCTGAAGTACTTTATAAAGAACTTCTGTCTTCAAATATTTGGGCAATTTTTCCTAGCTATTTACTTAAGAATAAAACCTGTATATACATCATAGTAAATGTAGAAGAAAAACCCCTTGAACAAGTGAATCGTGCAGTTTAGTCTGGAAAAGGCAACTCCACAAGGAGCCACTAGAGTATAAGAAATTTAGCTTATTTGTAAATTCATGAGAGATACAGTTAGTCATATCCAGGCAATGAATTATGAATGGTTCTGAGCAAAGGGGGAAAAATTTACATATTGTGGAACTTACAAAGAACAGTTTGACATCCAAATACTGAGAAAAATACTGAATATAAAATAAATAGTAACTGAGAATATAAAAAAAATTTTTTCTATCTCACAGCTTCCAATCTCATGGTGAAGTATATACTTTGAAGGTGTTGTCCTTTATTTAGATAGAGAATGTAATGTTTGCAAGAGGCATGAATTATGTAATCTATTTTTCTCTGGTATTTCTGGGTTACCTGCTGATCATTTAGTTAATAATATCTCTTTTTTCAAATAGCTGTTTTTAAAGAGAACCTTTGGCTACTGGCCCCATTTTCTGAGTATACAGAAACTATCAGTGTGGCTACTAGATTTGGTAACATCAAAGAAGAGCAACATGATGTGCTAAAGTCTCCAAAGTCGAGTTGTGTACTTCTAGCAACTCATACTGTTGCGTACTTTAATGTGTGTCTTGTGTATTTTACCTCTGATTCCTGAAGGTTGCCAATCTCTCCACTCTATGTCAAGTTGATTAGATACAGAATCCTATATACTAGGATTCTGCACCATAACAGAGCTGGAATTAGATTATATTTAAGGAGCATTTCAACCCAAGACATTCTCTGGTTCTATGACGGGAGCTCGACATGACAACTATTAAGATTTTCCTTTCAACAAGATTAATTACTTTCAGGATTTTCAGATAAGACTACGTTGGTATGAAGAGAAATATTTGCCTGACAGAAAATTTTAAACAGAATTCAACATCAACTACAGCAAGTGTGTTGAGATTAATTTTTATTCTTTCATGAACACCTGTTTTGCCCTGCATCATAAAAGCTTATTAAACCAAATCTTTCTCCCTTTTCTTGGTTTCAAAATCTTTCTGTCAGGACTCGGGCATAAAAAGGCCTTGCTAATAGATAGCAATCCATTTTTTAATGTTCACCACCAAAATCAAGCATGCGCACACGACTTTTTCTCTGTCCCCCAGTCATGTGCTCTGTTCATATGACAAATCTGGCATTTGGAAGGGAAAGAATTAGTCACTGGAGCAGTGAGGGAGAACTAAGGATTCCTTACAAAAGCAGTGCCTTCAGACCATGTGTCTGCTACTCATCCCTTCACATGAGAATTCTAAAATATGTGGCATGTTTTATGGTAAGTTGCTTTTTAAAAAGTAAAATTATAATAATGGGAACTGTCTAACAGCTGCCCCAAGGCTTAGAATATGAATACTGGTCCCAGTGGAGGCAGATGAGAGGACAAAGTACAGATGAAGTGGGGAAAATGTGAAAGGTTATATTAGCTTGAGACATGTAACTCCAAAATGTGCCTTGGAGATCTTTACAGCACAGTTATGCTGTTATCTGTGCATCACTGTTTTAGTTTTGGTTGGGTGCTATTTAATGTAGAGTATATATAAAACCAAGATTACATATTTATTATATAGTTCTTAGACCTGAAATAGCATTTAGCAATCTTTAGAAAAGGTTGTGAAATGTAATAATAAAGAAAATATCACTTATTTGTCATGACCCTGAGATGAACACGGTACTAATAACACCATTGTGAGTTTGATCCCTATAGGAGTCATTCACTTAAAAGTTGGACTTGATAATCCCTGTGTGTCCCTTCCAACCCAAAACATTCTGTTAGTATTCTGTGAATATTTTGCATTAGGAAGTAGACAAATTACATACAGAGGAAAACATTTGGACCAACTTTATTTCTTTTGTTCATGAATTGTTTTTGTATTTACACAAAGCCTGCAATAAAATCCCATTCTTTTTTTTTGGTGTAATCTTTGCTTTTCAGGAACAAATACTGAAAACTGTAACAATTAGCCAACTAGATCTACTGTATGGACAGTCTGCAAATAGATGTGCACAATCACTCCAGCAGCATCAGATATTGTACAAAGAACCTGTGGAAACTGCTGGGAGCCACTACCAAGACTGGGAAATGGGTTATGCTGTGAGACCATCAGGAAACATTTCTATTATTCCATCATCTGATGAAGAACATATGCAAAGCAGGCCATTTCTTCCCTAGCTTGGCAGAACACAGTTCCTTTAGCAAGAAATGAAGAAAGCTGAGTACCTCTTGGCTCAGGTAGAGCTCCTTTCAGGATTACAGCATACAGAATCTGCTATCACTTAATTTTTAGTTGCAGAAACATAATGTCTAAGGATTTACTCCCCCATGGCTCTGTACTAGGCAAAGTCTGCTCAAATCACACATAAGTCCTACTCTGTCCTCTTCAAGATACCAGGTACACAGTAAATATATAGTAGAAATGTTCTTAAAAGAGTATTTTAATCAAGCACTTGACATTTGGGAAATAGATGAGGTAGAGATGCTTCTGAAATTTCAGTGTGTATGTGTGATGTATGTACATGTATGATAACGTTTTTTGAGGATCAGTTGATATATTTTGCACTTATTTTGCACACAAAACATACAGGACAACGTTGCTAAGAGCTCTAAAGCTATATAAAGTTCATCTTTTTCAAATATTCAAAGTCTTAACAAATTCACTATTTAAACAGCAATTTTAATACATTTTTTCTTTTTTAAAAGATGATATTCAGTAAGAGCCTTTACATCCAGAGAAGCATGCTTTTAGCACTCTGAACCTCCCAAGAGGACCTGCAGCACTGAGAGAGTGATCAATACTGTAGAAAACATCAGACACATTCACCTTCCCTTTTCCCTTTAAAGCTTTGGCACATAGGGTATGTCACTTGATGCTCCAAAACTTCCCTTAAGGTCACTCTCTCTTGAGTGGCAGAAGAAGATATATATTAATAGACTAATATTAATCTCTTTTTCTCCAAATAAAATTCAGAGCAAGAAATTGGAAAAATGAATTCATAGAAAGAAATACATAGTAGAAGTTACTGTGCGCTTCCAGTGAGTATTGTCAACACAGCTAATTTCACTACTGGAACTAACTCAAGGGGAAACACAATTATTATGGTCTTATACAAGGAGTCACATCAGCCCATGGCTCAGTACTGGAAAATAATGCAGCCTAGTGGGGCTTTTTAAATTTTATTTTTAATCTAGCAGGTGGCAGACTGCGATAGTGACAGGGAGAAGAACTAGAAGCAAAAGATAGTTTACTGTTAATATCAGAATTCTCTGTTCAAATTCAAGTGAGATGTAATATTTTGGGTTTTTTTTTTTTATTTTCTTTGCCCTTGCCTTTAGAATTTAAATGGAGGCAACTGTTCTAGCTTCTGATGTGGCAACTACAGAATCCATGAAATTCAAATTTTATTATGAAAATGTCTTTCAACTAGCATATATGAAATTGTTCCAATCCTGATATAAAACACCAGTACAAGCACAAATCACTGTGAATGCAGCCTTTATCGTCTTTTTTTTTTTTCCTTCATTTTTTTTCCTCAACATTTTTCTCAAATATTCAAAGGAATACTCGAGAAAAAATGTAAGCAGCTCATATTTCTTCATACTGCTTTTAGAAGCTGTTCTTTGGGCACTAATGGCACACTTCCACTATGCAGGTTGCTGTCCTGTGGAGTGGCTGGTCACTTGGCAGGCATTTTGGAGACAGGATGTGGAACTGCTGTGCTGGGAGAACATCAGAGGTGCTGGTCCAGCAAGCTCAATTTGGTGACCATGCAGAATGGTTGATTCTCTTCTCTGGGGAAGAGCAGAGGACAAAGAAGAAAGGTGGGGCTGCAATTTTCTAAAGCTTTTTTCGTGATGTCATCAAAGCTACTGATTGTCCATATGCTAAGTGATCTCAGAGACATTTTCACAGAGAAAAGAGAGCATTATGGTCTCTAGCAGGTAGGGAAATCCAAGTTCAGTAAACTCCATACTGAAAGGAGCAGGACACATTTATGTAGCAGGTTATGGGCAGAGCTAGGAACAGTACCCAGTTTCTAGTGCTAATGTACTATAGAAGTATAGCTTTGGTGAAGAATTAAAAATAGACCCGTACTTGGATTGGTTGGATTGAAGTTTGATTAATTTCAGCCCAGTTTAATTATTGATTCTCCTGGAGCACTTGACCCATTAGAGTCTGAAAACTGTGGTTGAGCTGCTGGGAAATGCATTCTTTGCACTCATTTCTGTAAATGGGACTCCTGTAACATCAGGCTGATGTGAAAGCTAATATGTTCAGCAATTCACAGGATTTAAAACTAGTTCTAAATAATTTGATGGGGGAAATTATCTCTCTATTTCCCTTTTGGAGGCTCCCTTCAAAGGCACAGGCTTGTTTTTCCATTTATAAAATTTCTATTGCTCTCCTTTAAGCAGTGAATTGCAAATCTTGTTTCACTGGGCACTTCAATAAACCACTTTGAGCTCCTTAGCTCTGCAGATATGCAGTGAATGAGTAACAAATGCTCCTTGAAGGATCAGAACAATTGCCAGTGAATGAGGTTACATGCACAGACTGTTGCTCTGTCTTGGTAGCACTCACACAAAGCAACTCCTAAAAGATAATAAAATTATATTATTAGGGACATTTTTGTTCTAAGTACAACTATTATCTCCTAAAAATCAACATCTGTATTTTAAAATGTAGCATTTCAAAGAAAAGTGCTTTAGCAACCACAGTAATCCTGTGTGAGAAAATGCAATTTTACTGAATTTTCTGCATTGATGTTTCTTAAAGAGCATTAAACATTAAATACATATTTTCCTCAAGGGGTCCTACCCTTGTCTGTGAATCCCTTTTTTGAGAAATATATTCATTTCTATACAAATGTTACAGAAGAATACAGAGAGCATAATAGTTTATCCTTGAGATTAATGAGCAAAAGTCCTCTTCACTCTCTCTTTCTTAAATGCATGCAAAGGTGTTTCTCTGTGTCATAAATCACAAATATACAAGAAATCAAATTAATTTTGCAATAAAATATGCCTACTTTGGATTTAATGTATAAAACAGAAACATTCTAACGTCCTAAGACAACAGTAATGCTTTTATCACAGTGAGTGACAAACCAAGGGCAGCATTAACTTGTGTTGCCACCAACTTTCTCAGCTTTTCATAGATTATTGTGCTGTACAATAAAAAATGCATACAAGTAGTTACCATGGTAATTCCTGCATCACATGATAGTCATAACCTGCTGCAGAGACACAGAGCATTTTCTTAAAGAAGCATGTGTAGATGCACACAGATAACAGATAATATTTTTTAGATAAATGTCCCTGTACAGTACTTCTTTAATTTGATCAGGTGTAAAAATATCAGCAGAGAAAAAATCGTGTCAAGACTTCTCAAGCTGTACAAATTGTAACAGTGAAAACACATCTGCACATAACTAGTTCAGCGGGCAGAAACGATTAATTAGATTTTAAAACTTTAGGACAGATTTTTTCTCTTCAGCAATGCAAAGAAAATTGCACACACCTTGAAAATAAAAATAACAAAAAACACCAATTATTTCCTGAAATAATTGAAATAAGTGCCTGAAACCACTTGACAGACATGGTAAGAAGACATCTGCATATGTTAAATTAATCTCATTCAGTCACAGAGAAAGAGAAGAATTAATCTGATTTTTAAATTCTGGATTTTTTAAAAAAATATGGAAGTAATAACTTCCCTGAGCTAACATGTTTTAGTCTTCGGTCACAATCTAAATGTCCATGTCTGAAGAAAATATTCCAATTACTCAAACAAAATACAATTTTGATCCTCAAAATAATTCCAATTATTCAAACAAAACAAGCCTTTTGACTTAGGGGTATGCCCTTGCTTCACCATCTGACAATAGAGATCTCTTTGCTTTCAAAACAGTTTGTCTTCACCTGTGAAGCAAACTTTTATCTTTAGGACACTCTCTTTCTAAACTTCTCATTTGGGTGGATCTGAGACAATGCCTGGTGTGTGTGACCAGGGAAGGGTATGAAAGGACAAACAAAATATAAAATGCTTCATTAAAAGTTTTGCTTACCTATGTGGGAATAGCAAGGAGAGAAGATGAAGGAGATGACATATGTACCTATATCCCTGAATTTCCTGTTTCACTAATGCAAATACTGAGCTTTTTGAGTGGCTCACAGAACCTAGAGAAGCAAAGTCCCCTGTGCAGCCTTTCACTGTTCTCTACAAATAACCAAGGCTGATATTTTTTTTCAAGCAAAGGTTGGGAGAGAAAAATAAAGCAGTTCTAATTAGGGATAGAAATTAACAGTATTTTAATCTGTGTATAAACAGCTGTGCAAGGAATGGAGAACTCCACCCTCTACCAGCATCTTAAGACAAGGAGGGTCATAAGCACTTCACAAATGCTTTGTCTATTTTCCATGTCAGAGCAGGCCCCATTTCTCCTCTTCTTCACCATAAGGTACTTAGAGTTACTAAACTGAGTCTCAGGGAAATGTCAAATATAATGAAAAAGAAAGGAAAAAATTATAAAAGAGAAAAAAAGTTGGCAACAGGTTCTCCTGTGGGTCACATTCTCACAGCTTTGGCAAGTTCTTGTGTTTCATGCACTAAAAACATGTTACCACCTCAGCTGCTTCTGCTGCTGCCATTGCTGCTCTGCTGTGTGTCACCAGGGTATTGTCCATAAAAAGAACACCTCCTAAAGCACTGCAAAATGTCACTGCCAGTTTGTAATATGGAGAAACAGCTCTCTCTCGGAAAACACCACTGGATGTTTACCCCTTTCTTTATTTACCATGAAGCAGATTGTGAAAGAAATGGAATATAACGACTTGGATGAAGAAAACACAAGCTATTTATTGTTGCAATGAGATGTTCAAAGATAATTTTGAGGAATTATTAGAATATATAAGTTGATCAAAAACCTGAGAGTATAAAAAGATGAGTTCTCTGATAAGAACTACAACACTGAGAACCCTTGACAAAGAGGAAATGCCACTGGCATGTCAGATATAATCAGTATTTCTTTCTAGCTCTTTGAATGATAGAGACACACAACTTACCAGAATAAAATTTATAGTTATGATTAAGCATTAAGCTAATGGGAAAGTGACAAAAAAAAAAAAAACAAACCAGAAGTCATTAAGCTTAAAATACTTTTTGTTAAATTGTGTGTTGGTTCTGTATGTTGAGAACAACTGGTTTACACCTAGAGCAAAGTTAAATCTTAAAAGAATAGGAAAAAAAAAAACCAGAAGAGATATATCTTAGAATCTCCATTAGGATTCAAAAGATTAGAAATAACATAAGAAGATTTTCAAATGATCCACCGTGAACATTAAGGTACTAAAGACTGTTGGGAGAAAGTGGTTAAATATTTATGTTAAAAATGAGTGTAAATGGGATCCTCCATTCATCACTTACTGATGTTTAGGAATATATTCTATCACTGTAGAAATCTGAAAATCTGTCTTATCTCAATATCCATCAGCAGTAACACAAATCTGGAAGTGTCTGAAGCCTGAAACTGTGTAAGATAAAGACTAAAGTATAAGCTCATTTATATTAATTAAAGTTAGATAATCAACTGTCCAACTATCTGACCAACAAGATCCTAAAACCACTTCCTGTATGATTGTGGAGGGGAAGAAACCTTAATATTTTTAAGATGAAGCTTGAGCATGTAATGGAAGTGTGTATGCAATGTGTTTGACTAAACAGCTACAGAGTATATATTTGGATTCACAAGTCTGTCTCTAGTCCTTGCAACATGTGAGTAAAGGAAAAAGATATCTTTGGGAAATATTCTTGACACAGGCCTCTCAACATCACATCCATAACATGATGCTATTATTTTCTTTAGTAAGATGGATTCTTAATTATAGAAATTACTGTCTTTGGTTTTCTTTTACAGTGAATTTCTAAAGCAGAATTGCTAAGAATCAATCTTCAGACTGAATAGGGCTTGCTCCAAATGTTTCTGACCAAGTGATTATTAAAACTGGGTCTGCTAGTGCTTTGGAATCAATATATATGCCTGTTTTTGGATTTCAGATCTACACCAAGTATGGTAACAGCTGGCAGCTTTCCATAATTGCTGAGTCAGACTGGCAGGTACAACATTATCTGTACTCTTTTTTGCCCATATGTTTCCTGGTTGTGGAAAAAAGTTTATAATCTCTAAATAACCAAATGCATCTTCTAACTTGCAAGAATATGTAAAAAGTCTGTGAGGATCAAGATGAATCACTTGACCCACACATATTTCACCAAATGCATGGGTGGACACCAGAAAGTTTTACTGCTGCTAACTTTTAAGCTATAAAATTATCAGGTAACAAAATTATGTCATTTATTCCACAGAATCTTCAGCAACAAACTCTGCCAACAACTAAAGAATTATTCTGAGATCTGAAAGATTGATACTTAGCTCCATGGAAGTATGTAGGCTTCTTGTGTGTTCTTGTGCATGTTCTGAAGGCCATTGAAGTGTGATGCAAGAAATCTGCCCTTTCTCTTCTGTATGAGGATATTTTTTCCCAGTTCTTTCATCTTTACTGCTGAAGCAGTTCCATATGTAAGGAAGGATCACAGAGGACAAGAATTGCTGTCCTTGTCAGATCACATCTTACTGCTTTGACTCCGAAAATGAAGAAAAGTGAGCTCCTGTGGAAGAGTACAAAGAAAAGCCACAGNTTTTTTCTTTGTTTTTGTCAGCCCCTCCAATCCTAATTCGATGGGCCTGATTTTCTTATGTTGGATAAGACAAATGACAGTTCCCTGTCCTACTCATGATTCTGAAGACTTCTGCCTTGATTAGCTCCCTTAATTTCCATATTGAAAATTTCTAGCCACCATTGTCTAAGTGAGAGTCATTCCATTCTTTTGAATTCCTTGTCTCTGAAAGTTTCTAGTTCCAGTATATATTTGATGAGATCAGAAGATCATAACTGACCATGACATTTCTGGTGTT
>WEIU01021497.1:4588-28295 GCA_013389925.1 Aegithalos caudatus
ATGCAGTTTATGACCTATATGCAGTGTTGGGCAAGCTGCTATAGGTAGGATTTTTCACAGTTTTGCAGAGGTTTTTTTCAGGCTGCTGCAGAGGTGTGGCATAGTAGCCACTCAAGGACTGCTCCTTTTGTGACCATACCTCCATAAGACTCAGAGACACTCCTTTCCTAAAGAAACTGATGAAAGATTATTTTAAATGGTAACCCTGACTGAAATTACAGATTTTGTCTTTTTATGTTGTGTGTAGGAAAGTGGATATTTTTTGGGGGGAAGGAAGGATGTTTTGAAGGTTTCATTTGGGGTTTTTTGTTTCTTTTCCTCTTTTCTTATTCCTTATTATTAACGTGTGTGAATAAACTATCTTTTGTAATTTTAAGGTAAGCCTGTTTCACTTTTTGAGTTCTCCTAGTCATATATAAAATAGCAAACACTAAACCCTCACAATTCATATCAGTGACACTGTGGGACACAGTTGCCCAGGATCTGTAGGGTATGGAGGCAGACAGGCGTACAGGATATCGAGTACTTGCTATAGTCAAGCACAGAGACTGGAAAAAGTAGTTACCAAAGTGGAAAGCTGAAAAGTTATGGGCAGATGGATTATGTTCTGTTTGTGGAGGTTCTTTCTTTCCAAAGAAACAGCAATTCTCTGTGCCTAGCATGGTACAAACATAGAGGTGATCTCAGACCAAGGAGATCACTCAAGCCAATGATAGCTTTGCAATGAGAAATCTCTGAGACATAAGAAGCAAACTCTCTAACCCTGGAATCATGCAAATGTTCAGCCAGCTGATGAGAAAGGTCAGTGTCTCAGAGGTCTGAAGTCACAGGCTGGGCTCCCTTGAATCTGCCAAATCATGCTTCCCCACTACTCAGCACCTGTTGTGTGACCAGAACAAATGTCATTTATCTGCATTCTATTCTCAAAGGGAAATTGTAACAAAGAAAATTTGTTTGAGCACACAGCTGCACTGGCAGAACATTACTTAAAATGCTATGCTTCAACTCACAGTTCTTATTTGTGTTTTAAAATCTGTGTGCCCTGACCTATAGTCAGGTGAGATGAGTCTTCAGGTCTGACATCTACCCTTTACAGGAGGACCATGGGATACAGAGAAGTTTTGGCAAAGGCGAAGCAGACTCTCTAAAGGCTGGCCTGGCAGATCTAGAAGTGTCATACCTTCAATTCCATTCTTCCTTGGTTTACAGAAGAATCGCTCAAATCATTCCTTGACAGGTGCAGTCTGTGATTATGTTGTGAATACTACTGGTGAATACACAAAATATACAGTATTCTATATGAAACTTAAACACACTAAGTTCTTAGTAAAGCAACCTTTTATTCTAAGGTTATTCAGCACAATTTATTACTGACATTCAAACAGTCTCATCACTATACTACAGTTTCAAGTTGTTTTCTAAAAATAGGCATAGAATTGAACTATTTACAACATATGCTGATTTGTATTCCTTAGCACTTTTAAGACTCGTTGGTTTTTATCTTTTCAGATTTTGAGAATGAACTTTGATTATAATGCTGTTCATTACAGTAAATGACCTTAACATATGCATTTATTCTAGTTTTCTGTCTGAAGTTTCTGAAACAGTGCCAAGACATTACACCAATAATAACTACCATACTGATTTCTAAAAATGGGGGATTTTGTCCATTTTGCGCTCAAGGCAAATCAAACAGAGAAAACATACCAAAGTTGCTACGAATCATCACCCTGAATTAATTGCTTTGTTGAAACCCTTATTTCATCTTCTTAAACTTTGTGTTCTCTCATTTCCACATATACAATATTTGTTTCTTTCTCCTACTCTGGTAAATAACTTATCAACTTCAGATATCATTATGACACATCTGACCATGTTTTCAGCTAACAGAAATTCAGCTTTCATCCCACAGTGGTTCTTAAAATACACAAAGAAAGATAAAATGGATGTGATTATAATAGAAGATATTAATAAATACCCCAACATCTTCTGGACTTGCTAATGACCAAGTGATGTGCAGACTGTAAATCATATCAGATCCCCATTTCTTTCTAAATGTGAGTACTTGCTGGTTGTAGAGGGTCAGAATTATTCCTTTCAGTTTGATTTTCTTTTGAAGAACAGACAAAGAGAAACATCCCTCTTTCCTGCACTGTACACAGATTTGGAAGCAAGAAGGAAACTGCTTCAGTTTGAAGAATACTTTTGTCTTTTGAATCTTAAGTTACATTTCCAGATTTAAAACTATGCATTGAATCAGTTCCCTGCAATGCAAGTCTGACTTTTTAAGCAGTTCTCTTGTTTTGTTTTTATTTTGCACTTATTGCTTCTTAGGCTGCTCCATAGACAATAACCTAACAATACTAATTTCAGAAAGTCGTAAATAATCAAGGTACTTACATTAATCTTTGGCCAAAGGAATGATATCTGGTATTTATCTTTGTAAAAAAAAAAGATGTTTTTTACATCCTTACACTGAATATTTTTTGAATATTTGCACCCAAAGTCAAATGGCTTCTTTTGGGTTTTGTGGTTTGTTTTGGTTGGTTGGGCTTTTTTTGGTTGTTTTTCACCTTTTACTGATGCATCATCTTACATCAACTGCAATGGGTGCATCTGGACATTATTTTCCACAATAGCAAAAGAACTTCAGGGCATAATCAAAAGTATATGCTTGCATTAAAGGCAAGTTCCTTGTATTTAAATCCCCTTCAATGGTGAGAAAAACAGAAGCAGTTATGCAGCTACAAATCATAAACAGAATATTCCTAGTGCTTCTTACCATGAACACCACAGTCTCCACACAAGACTTCTTCTTTAAACTTCGCTGGCATAGTTCATTTAACTAGGTGATTTTGTCTGATCAACTGTTCTCTTCCTAATTTTGTTGAACATTTTTGAAAACATAATTTCTCTCCAGGTGGTATCATAAAAAAACTCCACGTACTACCAAGAACTTGGGTCAGACAAGGTGACCCATTGGGTTTAGAGGCAAATCAAGGCAGAAAAGTCCCTCAGAATGTCACCAACGATCATACAAAGGGTTACAGGGATGCTTTTTATTGTACCCCTCTCATTATAAAATGGAAAGTTTTAATTCCCCTCACCATTGTTACTGAGCAGCTCACTGCAGTGCCTATGGAATTGACCCAGAACAACGTGGACAGTCCTGAAAACATAAGTGATATAAAGGAATTACGAGAAGTTAATGATAGTCTTCATAAACAAATCTTCAGTGAGTTTGAGAAATCATCAAGCTTAAAAACCTGACAGTTTTAAGACCTGGAATATTTATCTAACTTACTTATAGATGACAATTATTTAGAGAAAAGCAACATGGTGTCAATCAGTCAAGACAATTACTTGGGAAGTAGCCAGAAAAACTCAGTTTCTGAGATGAAATCTTCATGTACAGAAGTTTGTGCTGCAGCAATATGGCACCATTCCACCTCACACCTTATGTTTTGCTCTGGGTAGTGTATTTGAAGCCTATTTGCCCTGGATGAGCCATGCAGTGGGGCTTCTGCATCAGAAGGGACATCTGTTTCTGTGGTCAGTATCCACTTCAAGTGTTGACCATCCATGTTTGGTGAGCTGCATTGCTATACCTTCACTGCTCATGTGGTACAAGTTAAACAAGATCCTGATGATTCAAATTAAAGTTTATTTTAGTGCCTAAGTGCTGCCATCCACATTGCTCAGTGGTAGGTCAGTGAGAAATAACCCTCTGGAATAAGACACCTACCAGCAGGTGGAAAGCCTGCCTCACAAGAACCCAGCTATTATCCTGCCAAAACCCTGTGCACTTCTAGCCCTGCCACGCAGCAGACAAATGTCAATAAGCATATTATTCAGAATTGGTTAGTACCCAATTAAGGCAGAAGGTAATAGTTCTGACAAAATTAAGCCCTCATTTACAAATTTTAATTTTCAAAGCTGTTCTTTTAAACAAATAACCATTAGCACAAGAACAAAATGTGAGGGTTCCCCACACACTGTACTGCTCAGCACTAACGAAGCCCCCACAAAGCTCTCCAGGCTCCCAGCTGACCTGGTATTGACAGTATTGTCTGGGCAGCCACTGCAGCAGCCCACTGGCGCTAGAGTGGCACACACATACATTTAATAACCAGCAAAGGTCCCCAGCATTTTCAATGATCACTACTGTGCCTGCTTTGACTCAGCAGTGTGCTGAAAAAACTATTATTCATGTACTCTAAAATGCTCTTCTGTGTGTAACCTGCCTACCACCAGTGGCAGAGAAAAAAAGAACAATCAGGAAGACTATGTGGGAGAAACTGCAAACAGCAGGAAGAAACTGCAAACAAAGAATGAAAATATCTTATTTTTCTGAATTTCTGTGCAATTCTGTGAAGAGTTAAGACACCAACTTTTCCTACATTTCTGGGAACCACAGGCTGTTATTACACATATGCCTGTGGAAAGTTGATTCTTTATACAAATATGGCAAAACATTCATGTCCAGTGTACAATTACAGTGCTCTGACCATTTGATGGCCTGGTGCCTGCAGCTCTCACAGTGTTTCCCCAATTGCCAATATAACTGCAAGATAGCCAAGATGCTCTGTTCTCCTTAAGCCTGCAGGACATCCTTCTCAGAGCAGGTATTTACTTCTTTGCATTGATTTGTTTTATTATTTTTCCTTAGAGGAAAACTCAGCATTTGAAGAATTTTGTTAATAACTCATTGTAGTGGTTTCATGTCCACTAATTTTGACCTTTCCCAGCCACTGCACCATTTGTGTGATGGTTTGAATGTCTTTTCTGCCGTGAAATAAGATTAGGAGAGAAAAAAAACAAGCAAGCCCAAACTTGAAGGTACAAAGATAGATTTATTAACACACACTAAAAGAAGATATTAAGACTCAAAAAGAAACTTTCAAAGTACTCTTCCTCCCCCACAAGTGTTCACTTTCCCACAAAAAACATAGAGACAAAATGCAGAACTCTAGGTCAGTACCACTTATAAAACAGTCTTCATCAGTTCACTGAGAGAGAGTGTCTCTTAGAGCTTCCATGGAATTTCCCTACTAACTACATAGAACAGTTCACTTGTGGGTCTCATCTCTCACAAAACCAGCCACCCAGGAACCTGCCTTTGTCAAGTCCCGCCCATTAGCAGCTTTTCCAACACTGCATATGGGTCCTGTCTACTTATGTAGGGTACCGTTTAAGGGTGCCTCCTCTAGTATAAAACAAAGATTCTCTTCTTTCATCTCCAAAATCATCTTCATCTCTAAAACTAGAGATCTCCTTTGTCCCTGGAGCAAAGGGCTTCAATCCACAACTTTTAACTAGAGCCATGCATCTCCCCAACAGCACTCATATGTTACAGGAAATAGGCCATTCTCCATGGTGTCAGAAGAGAAATCCAGCCAACTAGGCAACTCCTCACTCCTTTGTCCCACTTAGAACTTTCACTCTCTCTTCACTGACTTCATATTTTGTCTTCTCTAGGTTCACTCTGTCTGTCACAGAAGGATTAGTGCTCCAGAAGTTTCATTTCTTGTCAGGAAGGAGTTAGATCTTGCCCAGGTTCTCTCTTCCTAGGTTGTGGCTCATGGTGTCAGATTTCAAGGCCATGCTGATGGGGCAGGAGGTTCCCCCCATGTCCCCCTCACCTTGGCCTACAGTGTGGGCAGCTGCAGGGGTGAGCTTAAAACTGGCTAGATGTTGGTAGCTGGGGCTTTTCCTCTCTTCCCCTGCTGCCAGCTGCCACCATGCCCAGTGGGGCAGCAGGGCCTGGCCCAGCCTGCCCAGCTGTCGCACAGCCAGTGCTACCTGCTGCCAAGCTGGAAGGAAAGGATCAGGATTTTATATGGGTATTCCCAAAAGTCGCATTATGTAGCGTTGTTTGGATTTATTTTATAAGTTGTATAATAGCTTTCATGGCAAGATGTAGTTTTAGTTGCCACTGTAAAGGGGCCCCTGTCCTTATCAGAAGTTGATAAGAGTTTCCAAGACAACCCAGGCCTTTACCCAGACACTGTTTTCTATTGGTCCCTCCCTAAGATCATTCCCTACCCATCCTTTGTAATGTATCTTTCCCCCTCTGTCCATCAATCATCCTCAAGGTCTAGAGGTTCGGCCAGTGGTTGGTGGACACCCAGAGCACCCCACCCCAATTTAGCTTGATTTGTTCTTGTTTAGGTAATTCAGTTGGCATTTGCCACCTTGCTTTGTTTTATTGGTTTACAACTTGTACCCATCCCTGGAACTGTACTGGTNAGGGGCTTCCCCTGTGTTCCCCGAATAAAAAACCTGCTCCCAAAGCCGAGAGAGAGTCACCTCTTTATAGCCACAGCTGTGACAGCAAAGGTAATGGTACTGCAGAGCCAAGAACCCACACAAAGGTTCTGTTGGGGTGCAGCCAGGGCTGCTGGGTGGTCAGCCAGGCAGGGCTGGCCACAGAGACAGAGCTGCGCACCACAACAGCATTAAGCTTCCTCAGTGGTCAAACCATATGTCAGTAGGAAAAGATTGGCCTCTGATAGATGCCTGTCCCTTCCACAGGTCCTTACAGGGCAGTATTCCTCTTTAACTAAAACCAAGCTCTGTTAACCCATGACACTCATTAATCAGCAAAATTGCTCTCTGTTTTTCAGGCAGTAGATCCTGACTTTGGTGGGAATGACTGAAGTAGCTGTCTCTCCATACAGAGAAAGCACTGTCGTTTTCTTTCCTCTTCCCCCCAAGAGGTGTGTGGGAGTGTGCTGCTGTGGCCCCTGCACCAACAGCTTTCCTCACTCTCCCCACCCAAATACACCAATGCAGTCTGGGAAGCAGGACCAGAAGCCCATTAGAGACCTTCAGAATATGGCATGACCCTCCCCTTGGCTCTGCTGGCCCCTCTGGCCTCTACCTCATGGGGAGGACCAGGACCAGGTATGCCCTCCTTAGTCTGGCTGGATTTCTTGGCACCCAGAGGAAGATATCAGTGTGATTTTGAATCTTCCTTTGGGTTTTAAAAAAAGTATAGCTTGGATACTCTGACACATGAATTCATTCATATGGCCTTGCTACCAAGAAGATAATTTATGAGCACTTTGATTTTGTTAGCTAAAAGCAGTGTCATCTTATCTACCCAAATTCAGTCTTCCAGGGAATCCTAAAGGAGTGTGCCAAGCTGCTAAGTTTATGGCTTTTCTCTGGAGGAAGCAAACCTCTGCTGACTGCTGTGTCAGCACCAGAGGGAGCACAAACTGGGACATGGCTGCAGGGCCAGGTAGAGTAAAGCCCCCTGCTCCCCAGGTCTCACAGGGAGGCAACTCAAAAAAGGCAATGACTGTCTTAATAATCATCTTTGCTCAGGGATACCCCAGTGAAAGTGCAAACCAGCCGTCAGCTTGTTATCCGTGGCATTTATGTCAACTAAAGGTAACTCTCAGATTTAGCAAAGCTGTTGGAATATCGGTACACATCAGTGCTTTGCTTTTTAAGCCTATTGCTTTGTGGTAATCAGCCTGGACATAATTAATTGCACCACCTGCAGTACACCTCCTTGGCAAGGAAAGCTGCTCACCACAGGTCACCCTGCCAGGCCCCCCTGGCACAGGGCTGCATTGCTCCAAGCTGCAGTTACCCAACAGGAGCCACCCCCCCCCCCAACTGCAGCAATCTGCAGGGGTGTCTGTGCTGCTAAGGAGTGTGGTGAGAGCAATCACATTGTTCTGCTCAAGGGTTTGTGCTATCACATCTCTTGAGCCAGCAGTTCTGCAGCCCCTTTGCTTTTTCTTTGTCTCAGAGGCTATGTGATAAAAACAACCTCAAGGTTACACAGCTCACTAGTGACAGTCAGAGAAACAAATTAGTTTTTTGCAATGCTGGCCATGATGATCCCTGGCCTTTTAGCTGTTCTCCACCTTCCTCTCAAATTTCACTGTCTCCCTTCAGTGAACCTAAAGGTTTACAACTACTGGAAAGGGCAAGCAAAAGCAAGCCAGAAATAAGCAAAAGGCAAAACAGCAGGGTGCCCTCCTCCCCACTGATATTACTGTATTAAGACAGCAATGCAAAAATATAAAACCCTCAAGTTCTCCTGCAGAGCATCTGTAACAGCCCCTAGAGGTGGAGAAAAGCCTACAGGGAAAGCCCAGCAACAGTTCATCTGATAATACAGCAGAGGAATAGCAAAACACAAGTCTGCATGGACTGTAAAGGCAGGAATCAGCAAGCATTGCCCTCATCACTTACAAATACCCCATGACTGTTAGATTTCAAAGCATGAGCAGTTCATATGAATGAGACTCCATCTTCTCATAAAGTATGGAGAAAAGCAATCCCATCCTCTTTTCAAGGAGACTGGAAAGCAGCTTTATCTAGACACAAATATTTTAGCACTACTTCAAGTTTTACCTCTACTCATAAACTTTTCATATATGCATTTTCATAATGAATCAAGGTTGATATTTTACAGTTAATACTGCAAGACAAATTAAGAACATTTTAATAACTAATACATGCCAGCCATTCTTAACACCAGCATGACAATATGAGCACAATCAGACATATGTCTGCTGTTAATACAATCTGTGAATACACCCTGCTGCAACAGTATTTTCCTAGATTCACACCTTCTCTTAATCCCCTGTAGCTGTGCAGTTGACTGAGGTTGACTGTGAGCCAAATAAATACGTTGCTTTACAAAAGCTCTTAACATCCAGAGCATCATTTACAAAATTATTTGGGGTTTTTGCTTCTTTTTTTGTCTGACACTTAAATAGCACAGTGGCATTACTGTCAAAATATTGTATCATATATCATATATATATGCAGTATCATATTTTCTGTGTGTCTGTGATATGCAGTATATATGCTTGTATTATATATGCAGTACTTTTGGTATACTAGCTGGTTTTCAACGTAACTGTACAGAGAAATATTCCATAGTAACATACATGACGTCGCCTGTCAAAGCTAAGTGTCATGCCTCTGTCACACTCCCACTGGCCTTTGGCAGCTCAGCCCTATTTAGCTCTCTAGGATATTCTCAGCCAGGTTCAGAATGCTTAAAAAAACACTGCATGTACCATGAGCACTCTAATTAATTTCAATAATACTGATTTAAAAATTATTCCCTTCCAGGTGTATGTTTATGACCTTCGTGAGGTTTCATTAAAAAAGTTGTCTTGGCCACTTAATTCATAAACAATGAAAATAAAGCTAGATTAACTCTCAAGGCTAGAAAGAATTTTCAGGTCAATTTTGTGGCTTAGGAAATTTAGCATCTTTTTTACAGATGGTTATAAATATATACAAAGAGGTGTTTTACTACATATGAGAGCCAATTATTAAAAAAAAAACAAAAACAAAAACAAAAAAAAAAAAAAAAAAAAAAAAAAAAAAAAAAAAAAAAAAAAAAAAAAACCCAAAACCAAACAATAACAACTGTTTCTCTGAAACTTTCATCTGTGAAAAATATAATACTTGGTACTTTGCATGTATGCCTGTTATTTATATTTCCTTTGTGATGATGAAAAAAAAATTTGCCTTTTTACTTGGTTTATAGTTTTCTTTGACTTTACTACGCACTGGTTAATAGCCAAGTATCTCTTCAGTCATATACAGTACATGTCATATTGCTGTTGTGATATATGATGCAGCTTCAACACAGCTGACACTAGGAATTGAAGTGGCAGCCTTTATCATCAAACAGTCCCTTCATATGTCTCTACAGCTTGAATTAAGGAAACAAGCTTCTCAATGAGTAGGCTCATACTCAAGATACATCAAGCACATGTCCAACAAATTAGGTAAGTGCAATGTTAGGGAATCTAAACTAGTAAGAACTTGCATTATATCACTTTCATATTTGTTCACCCATTGCCAAGCAACTGACAATACCAATGGGAAGTGATGAGAGACAATCCACTGCATCCTATGCAACCGATCCTCCAGCTTCTTTGAGCCCCCCTGTCAAATTGTCTTCTCTCTGTTCCTAAAAATAACTTTTGATTGTGTGGTAGGTCCTGAAAGGCAGACAGAAAATTGATTTATTGACAAGAAAACATTCAGTGTTTTCTTGTCAATAAATCAAATCAAACTCAGAAAGAGTAATGTGTCTACAAGGAGTGAGTACTATTATCCAGGCAGAAAAGTACCCTAAGCCTGGGAGGCCTGAGCCCAGGGATTTTGGGGACAGGTGGAAAGCCCTCAGCAGCACAGCCTAACAAAGCATGCAACACATTGTGGCAGGTAGCTATGCAACTAAATACTTGTCCTGGTTTTCAGCTACAGTATTTCTCTCAGTAGCTGTTACACTGCTGTGTTTTGGATTCAGAATGAGAATGGTGTTGATAACTCACTGATTTTTTGATGTTCTGTTAAGTCATGTTAATCTGAAATCAAGGACTGTTTTTTCCCTTGTCTCTTGCTCTGTCAGTGAGGAGGTATGCAAAACCCAACAAACTGAGAGGGAGTTTAGCCAGGACAGGTGACCCAAACTGGCCACAGGGATATTCCACACCACGAAACATCATGCCCACCCAGTACATAAACTGGGGGACTCACCCATAATATCAGTCAGTCTAGGTTCAGGAGAGGAGTCTGGCATCTGTCAGTGGGCAGTGAGCAATTGCATTGTGCATCACTTGGTTTTTTCCAATATTATTATTATGATTATTATTGTTGTTGTTGTTGTTATTCCTTATTATTTTGTTTTATTTTTAATTATTAAATTTTTTTTTCTCAACATACAAGTTCTACATTGATTCTCTTTCCCATTCCACTGGTATGGTGGGGAGGAGATGGGGGAACTTGAGGAGTGGCTGCGTTTCTTTTCCAGCTGGGTGTAAAACCACAGCAATATTTAAGATGAGTCTGCTCAGCTACTAACCTGAAAAGCATGTTTTTGAGTGAAAGACAGAAGACACAGAAAGGATGGGGACTTGGAATATTGCTATCAGCAGTATATCCCCAGCCATATAAAATCATAGTGAAGGACAACTGAACCTCAGAGACCCTGAAATATTCCCCTTCGCTCCAAAATAATAAAGACTAAGAATGGGCATAAGAAAGACAAAAAACTTAAAATACATGAGAAATCCACTACACTGAAAACCAGCAAAGATCATAAAGCTTTCTGATGTGTTAAAGGTATCTTCTGTTTGTGTGGTGCTGCTGGCAGTACCTCATTACAAGCAGAATAATGAAACTTTTGGTCCTTGAGAAAATAGGTTACTGCCATTATCCTTGCCCCCTCTTCCAGGGCTTTTTTTTTTTTTAATGCATCAACTGATGACTGTAGCAGAAATCCTGCAGCCGAATATAGCCTTGCTGGCTAGAATAAACCCATTTTTATAATCATGGTCCAACTCAGAAGTTAAGAAATTCCACTGCAGAATGACTGTTACTGGACCTTCACCTTCAATTTTGTTCCTAAGGAAAATTTCATTTAAAAGGTCTAAGAAAAAAAAAATTGATTTCATATTTGATATGCTTACATTTCTAGAACTTTAGTACTCCCAGCCTGATTTAGACCTAAAGGGAAGCAAGTCACCTTATCAGCAGCATGATTTTCTAAAACCTTCTTTAAGGTTTTATACAAATTGCCTATAGCTACTTGTGCTTAATCCCAGTATTTCAGTTTAAGTAGAGGGGACCACAAGTTGTTTAACAAGAGGCAAATTCCATTCCCAAGGCACAGAACACATCTTCTTCAATTCTCTATCTTTTCTAGTTCACCACCTCTATTACTTTCACAAATGGTCCTCAGTTTTGTTCTGTTGGGCAAGAAAGGCAAGCGCTAAAAATACCTTTTTGTTGGTTTATCTCTTCAAGGTGTAAGAGGAGTGGAGAGGATTCTTCTTGATACCAGTTTGAATGAATAAATGGACTCAAGTGCCCTCTTGTGTTTCTCTGCCTAAAGCTTTGAGAGGCTTAAGAAAATATACAATATTTAATAGCAAATACAAAAAATGAGAAAATATTCTTAAGAAAATATTATAGCATACAGCTCTGAAAACATGAGATAGTCAGAAAATATTTTTGCCAAGCCTTTCATTCAAGCACTGTCATTTCACACCATGAAAATTATGCCAAAATATTTCTAGTCTTTGTTGATCCTTTGGTCTGTACTGCACTCCTCAGCACTGCTGCATTCATATCTAAGTTACAGCATAAATCAAGAAAGCATCAGCAGAACAGAGTTACAAAAATAAACACTCATAAAACAGTCCAAAATATGACATTTTTTCTTTAGTCCATTTCCTGAAGTAGCATCTTTTAAAGTGGCAATGAAGCAAGTTTTTATGCCAAGAAAATACTTTAAGTAGCAAATATTTAGTATTAAACTGGCATCCTGTTTGTTGGGTGAATGGAATTGCTTGTGTTAGAGAAGGGATAGGACTTTTAATCAAGACTGAGGGGTCAGGCCTGAAATGTTTCTATGGTTGGCTATATTTCACAGTAGGATATGCATGTTATATGCAAATGTTAATGTTTATATACTGTTTTAGCGTCCTTTGCTCAGGAGAAACAATGTGAATGATAACAACATGTTTATCATTCATGTGTGAAGAAGGAAAATACTTAAAAAACAAATTCACTTTGGAAAAATTAATCAGTTAGAATGTAATAGTTTGGAAAGTAAACTCTCAAACTTTTAATTTTTTTTACTAGGCATATTCCTGATACATTTAGCTTGTTGAGAAGTGTTGTGATTTAGGAATGGTGTTCTCCAATTTCATGCTCCCACTAAAACCATGCTTCCACCCCTTTGCTCCCCCTCTCCCTTCCCTCATCCCTTTGTGGGTGACTGGAGAGAAGAACTGGAGGCACAAAAGATGAAGATCACAGGCTGAGATAAGAACAATTTATTGGAAACAGCAATGAGATAACAACACAAATGGTAACAGCAACAATATTAATAACAAAAGCATTAAACAAAAGAGAGAGTGATTCACATGAAAAATTATCACTTTGGAGCCTGCCTGCATCAATCTGCTGGCAGGAGCCCCTTCTCCTCAAAACACACTCCCTTTCCCCCGATTCTGACAATGATGCAAACTGGTAAATAACCTCCAGGTCCTGGCCATGCCCCCTCCTGGCTACTGCAAAAATTAACCCTGTCCTGGCCAGAGTCAGGACAAAAGTTGTATACAAAGTCCATGAAGAAAATTCAGATAACTACAGCAAGAACAGGCAGCTGCCACCTGTCCCTAGGTGACAGAGACATCAGCTAGTGCACATGACCTTGGTTTTCAGCTCACAGCACTGCATTCCTGTTTAATTACTGCTTTGTTCTGTACCCCCATTTTTGACAGGCAGGTCACTACAGATATCCCTTTTAATATATAATAGCTGAAACAGAGCAGNGATTTAGGAATGGTGTTCTCCAATTTCATGCTCCCACTAAAACCATGCTTCCACCCCTTTGCTCCCCCTCTCCCTTCCCTCATCCCTTTGTGGGTGACTGGAGAGAAGAACTGGAGGCACAAAAGATGAAGATCACAGGCTGAGATAAGAACAATTTATTGGAAACAGCAATGAGATAACAACACAAATGGAAACAGCAACAATATTAATAACAAAAGCATTAAACAAAAGAGAGAGTGATTCACATGAAAAATTATCACTTTGGAGCCTGCCTGCATCAATCTGCTGGCAGGAGCCCCTTCTCCTCAAAACACACTCCCTTTCCCCCGATTCTGACAATGATGCAAACTGGTAAATAACCTCCAGGTCCTGGCCATGCCCCCTCCTGGCTACTGCAAAAATTAACCCTGTCCTGGCCAGAGTCAGGACAAAAGTTGTATACAAAGTCCATGAAGAAAATTCAGATAACTACAGCAAGAACAGGCAGCTGCCACCTGTCCCTAGGTGACAGAGACATCAGCTAGTGCACATGACCTTGGTTTTCAGCTCACAGCACTGCATTCCTGTTTAATTACTGCTTTGTTCTGTACCCCCATTTTTGACAGGCAGGTCACTACAGATATCCCTTTTAATATATAATAGCTGAAACAGAGCAGTTGTTTGGGGAAAGAAGTAGAGGTCTAGGATCTTGGAAATTTTGCCTGGAGATGAATTAGTCTCTCATTGAAGTGGCTAGCTTGCAGTTGCAAAGATTTAGGTTGCAATCTTTTTTTCCCCCAGCTATAAAGGCTTACTCTGAAATGAAAGATAGAGTTCTGTTCCAAGGCACCTATTTGATGCCTATCAAATTATAAGTTAAATGGGCCTCTAACCACAAATATGAATCTAAAGTAGACAATGGGATGGGCTTGTTTTGGATTTATCAAAATTCAAAGCTTGATATGTGTGCAGAACTGGGCTGTCTGTGGAGCATTGATGTTTTATTTCCCACAACTCTGCTGTAATTATATATGCTTTAGGCACACTCTAAGGCAGATTCCTGTTTGCCTGAGCTGCTCCGTGCAGCCACACACTGACATGGCCTCTCCTGAGGAGAGTGGAGCAATTTTTTGGCTATCAAATCTCCCAGAGGACTCTGAGCTCTGCAGCAATCTACACAGGGGTATCTCAAAACCCAGAGTTCTGTCCCATCCCCTCCTCCTTCCCTCCTCCCTCCCTCCCTCCTTCCCTCCCTCTGTCCCTCTGCTGTAATGGAACGTTTTATTAAAAGCTCAGATTTTCACAGTCTGTTATTTTTCTCCTTCCTCCTCTAATACCACTTTTATAAGCCAAGACCTGACAAATCAATATACGTTTCACTACCATAAGGTAAAAATTCAGGAACCCTGAAGAGGGTTCACTGGTTATTGTCTCACCGATGCCACCCCACAATCTCTGAATACTGATTTAGTCTTTGATGACAGAAACTCCTTTCTAAAAATAGTCTTACAGGTGCATCTATTTGGATTTGTTAATATTCATAACTACAGCCATGAACAATATCAGTGAATGACTACCTCCACTATCATAGTATTAATCTATTATTTTTCACTTATTACTGTGTTATAGTCTTTTATATTTGGATGTCTTTTTTATTTTATTTGTTAAATTTTGTCTTTTTTTCAGCTGCTCATAAATTGTGCATGCACCCTAGAAAAAAAGCTGTATGAAACTCCAGAAAGCATAAAAGAGCAATTACCATCAGATAGCTCACTAGCATGACCTAGTAACCTGCTTTCTTCACTCAAATATAGAACTAGTATGCCTTTTCTCTTTTCTTGCCATTCCCCTCACTGAAGATTCAACCCAAAGATTTCTGAGTCCAGCAGAGCTCTTCCCAGTGGCACTTTTTCCTCTGGGCTGTCCATCAGGAACCTGACTGTGATACATATGTAGATCACTGACCACTGCAAGTTCATGTAATAGCTTTGAAGAAATAAAACATGCCTCTGAACTAAGCACTGAACTCACTGGCTGAAAAGACCAGGACTGCCAGACATGACAAGTAAGGAAGTATGTTCTCAAGACAAAAGAACAAAGGAGTAATGTGCAATTGCTCTGTGGGGTACTAAATGAGAAATCTCTGCTATTTGTGGTGTCCTCTTCCCCTGATTTGAATAAATAGATATTTGGATAAATAGATATTATACCTATTCACAAAATGTGCTAGATACAAAATATGTTCTGACTTTAAAAATTATCATAATGAAATCAGGCAGTCTCCAGAGTACAGTGAATAAAGATGCATCTTGCAAGATTGAATAGTGATAATACATGTGATGATGTTAATTTTATCTTCTTTAAAGTAAACTATTGCCAAATTTTATGATAGTGTGATATACAGAATTGTCTGCTTTTGATTTTCTTCTTGTTTGAGAAATGAATATACATTTTGCATATCTACTCAATATAGGTAAAAAAATCAGACTATGATTAATTAAACAGATTCAGTTATCTGCTCTTTGTTACTGCAGTATGAGATGACAGGGAATAAAAATAAGAATGGATTTAGAGATGCTGAACAGAGGACAGTGTTATGATAAGTCATAGGATTTTTCACATAATATTTTTCTATGGATGTGATACCAGCAAAAATCTTGTAGGCCCTTGATTTAGTTGGTTAGGCATGTGCTTATTTCTTACTGCCTTAAAAACTGTAGTCAATAGATCAGCTCTATCAGTATCTATTGGAATCTCACTGGAATATAACACTTTTTGTGCTCTAGATAGAGGTCTCAAGTTACACTTCCAAAAGGATTATTCTTTCAAATAGTTGCATTTTCTGTGTGTTTGTACTCCTCTGTTTGTGTCAAATATTGGCCTTGTAGAGCTGAGAGAACAGTTGACTGTCCTTGTGTATCTTTGTTTCTTTTCTGTGCTAAAGCATTAGGTATAGTCAAAATATTGGTTCAAAAAATGCTTTGGAGGATTAGGGCATAACAAAGGGCCCGTTATTTATTTCCCTTTTGTCATGTTTGGATCTGAACATTGAATTATAGGGGCACATGACAAATAAATCTAGTCAGCCATGTTATGAAACAATAATTGAATAGTTTACTGAAGTTAGAGGGAAGTAAAGGATTCTTCTTTGTTCCCCAGAGATAACACGTGCTTAAAAAATCCATTTGATGCTCAATATAGATACTAGAGATAAGTGAATTTCAAGGGCTTGCCTTGAAATGACGTGAATTGGCATCCCATAAGAAAAATCAAACTGGTGTTAATGACTGTAGCCCCATATAAGCCAATGGTGCTAAATAAAACCCTAACAGCTGAGGATCTAACATAATGAATATCTTAGTATGAGCTTAGGCGTTTCAGTCAAGAATCAGACCTGAGAAGATGAGTACTTCTGTAATCATTGGTGGGTGCTTACTGCTGTAGGTTTGATCAGTTCACAATTCAAGTATATTCAAGTCAAAAATAGCAGAAGCTGTGAAAGGACACCAAGTACCTTCTGCCAGAAACCTAAAAATTGAGGCCAATCTGCATACATCTGGAGAAAGACACCAGCCAACTGGCATACTCCTCATAAAATACTGACCTTTTATTTACCTTAACCCTTGATAAAATTATTCAAGGCATACATTTTCTCACTTTTGACTTTTATGCTTTCTGGAGGTTTGGGTATTGTTTCTTTTGTGTTAGTTGAATTTTTTCCGTTAGGTTGCTAGGAAACTAATTGCTGGGTACTTAACCAAAACAAAGGGGTGGTCAAGCACGAGTTTTGGAGCTGATATTTTCTGATAATGGGCCATTAACGCTCACCAATGACCTGACACATTACATCATCCCATTGGGAGATGCTCCGCCCAGCTCAGGGGGACCCAAGCATTCCTATCTAGATAAAAGGAGAGGTGAGCATGCCAGTTCACTCCTGTTTCCCACTGGATTCCCGGAGGAAAGACTGGACCCATCTCACCACCACTGGACTTTCTACAGGATCATCTCTACTCCACAGGACTGTGTCTGTTACTCCAGGAGGATTAGTCTGGACTGCTTCTAACACCCTGGCCAACAGGGGTTCAGGTCATGTCCCTGACTCTGTCAGGGTTTTCTGGTTTTTTTGTTTGTTTTGTTTGCATGTTTATTTTCTGTACTACTACATTTGTATTTTTAGTATTCCCATTAAAGCAGTGTTATTCCTATTCCCAAAACTTTGCCTGAGAGCCCCTAATTACAAAATTATAATAATTAGAGGGAGGGGTTTACATTCTCTATTCAAAGGGAGATTTCCATCTTTTTGCTGGCAGATACCTGTCCTTTCAAAACCAGGACAATGCTCTTTCATTATGACTTTCATGAATAGATCATAAGAACATAAATATCAGGATACAGTACCTTACAGAATACTTTTATATACCATGAAAGTAAGCTAGATACCAAGCTGATAAATCTCCCTTGGTAGGACCATTGATCAGACTCCAAAACCAAGGTGCTTTCCTTGGGTTTCACTATCCATTTCACTGTGAGAACACTTAAATTCAGTGTAACCTGAGTCACCAGAACAACCAATAGGAGTAACTGCATCCACACTAGATGACAGAAGAATATACCGCAATTTCATGAATAATAGTTGCTAAAGAAAATTTTGCTGTGATTTGCTGTACTCCAAAGGGCTGCCCAGCTAGCTGGGATTCTGAGGGAAGGCATCTGTGAAGATATCTTGCCAAGACAAGGCTGGCCTCTCAGCTGCAAAGGCCCAGGCAGCTGCAAATAAAGGCTACCAAACTACAGACAATATCTGAAATCTCCACAAAATCCTAAAGTAGACAATGGTCAAGGCTGTGGAAGCAACATAGATGTGTCCAAAAAAGTCAAGCCCAAGAAAAACAGTATACTTCTAATCAATTGAACCCATAATCCAAAGCAATTAAATTAAGTACATTTGATAAACCTTATTTTATTTTAAGCCCTATTGACTGTCATTAATTCTGCTTCAATCTTTTAAACATTCCATCTTCTGGCCAAAAATCAATGTAAAATTACTCAGGTCATTTTACTTACCTGTCTAAAAATATTGTCATGACTTTCATACACTCCCTCATTTCTTGGAACACATACAGTTATAACTTTACAAGAAATGGTAGACACAGTTCAGATATGCCTACTACAAATACAAGCATTTTCTTGTCATCTCAGTACCCTTGCTGGACGGAAGAGACTGGCAGAACTTGGACCTCTAACCTGTGTTGTCTGATGCAGATGGAGGTGGTATCTCATTAATCCCTACTATTCTCATACACCCCACTCAGCCATTCTCTCCTCCAAATCTTAATGCATATTAGAGCATAATCAATCGTGTCCTAAGGAATTTGCTACATGCACTTCTACAAAATTCCTCAGGCTTCTCACTTGTCTCTGTGAAGAAGACCGTGAATGTCAGGAATGCAGTGTAAATCAATATACCCAGCTGGGAGAAGAGGATTTGTCCTTTAGGATGTGCTGTGGATTAGGGGAAATTTAATACAACTGAGTAAAATTAGCAAGTCCCTCTCAAATATAATTGGTCATGACTCTGGATTGTATACTACTTACATTATATTACTCTTCTGAGCCAACACTTGAATCTTAATATCTTATAGCATTATCAGGCTGTTTGTTCTTGAATTTGCCCCTCTAGTAGTAGTCCTAATTTTCTGACTTCTTTTAAGATAATTTTCTTTTCAGTGCCCTGGGCTTTGTCTTCTCTTGATCTTGAACACCATCTCATTGCTTTCAAAAGAACCTTTCTTATTATG
The DNA here is from genome assembly GCA_013389925.1 of Aegithalos caudatus. NCBI lineage: Eukaryota > Metazoa > Chordata > Aves > Passeriformes > Aegithalidae > Aegithalos > Aegithalos caudatus. The sequence continues at coordinate 23,704 of WEIU01021497.1, forward strand.
AATACCTCAACAACCACAGCCATCAAAACTATCCTTTCTCCAGATTTAACAGTGATGACAGCATTAGCAGTAAAAAAAAATCAGTGTATCAGGAAGAGTATTGGTAAGGGAAAAACAAAATGGGTAGCAACTATAAAATAATTAGCATTTATGACAAAATGCATGTCAGAAGGCTTCAAAATCTCAACCATTAAATAAAAGTGACTGAAAGTAAGAGACATATTCAGGTAGGTCTAGCTGCTATGTTTCCCTGTGCAGTGATTCCTCCTGTTAGACTTCTCTCTAACATTCAGGACAGTCCAGAAAACTGAGCATGTTACTGATGTTGTTCAGAGGGCATTTCAAAAAGTGAGTTATACTTTGTTACATAACATGAAAGCAAAACTACACACAGTCATGCAGCATTTCCAGCAAAAACATGCTAAAATATGAATTAAGCCTGGTACTAAGGTCCCAAGCCCATGGTGTGGTATGTCTCCCTTCACCCAGTAGGGCCAAAAGGAGAACAGTGAGGAGCATCTGACACAGTAAAGTCAGAGGTGAAACTCTCTGCTGGGGCCTTTAAGGCCCAAATTTCATGTTTATTTTGTGAGTATCTGGTACCTGCAAATAAAATGTATTTTTCATGGTAAATCATTGCTTGCGGCCTGCTCAGCACCTTCTCCCTCATGCTCAGCATCTTTGTCAATCATCTTTGGCACCCTTTGAAGACAGCTGTTGGTTCAATAGTTTTATTATTAGTTAGTTTCCAATCTCTATTTAAAGACAGTGTTGACTACAATTCACTGAACATCTACTTATACATCATGGTACAGGCAGCCTTTCAAACTGGGGAGTTTCTCTCTTCATGTAATCTGAATGGCTGAACATTGCCTTTTTACTTCTTTTTAGCTTATCTAATAGGCCACTGTTTTGTTAATCTAGTTTGTAGGACAGTGGCCAAATGTACAACAGCACTGGGTCTTAAAAAAGATCTATTTCCACTTTCCATCCATCTTTAAGAATAATCCTAACAATATAAGGATATATATTGTTATATATAACAAGGGTAAAACACTAGAGTCTAGTTCTGCCTGCTAACTTAACAGCTGTGATCCTAACTGCAAGAAGCCTTCTCCTAACTTAGTTAATAATCATTCCTGTGTTCTCAAACACCAAGAGAGTGTATGGACCGCCAGGATAATGAATTTCTCATATATGGACTGTGCCAGGAAGCATGCTAAGGAGCAAAATATTGAAGTCGCTCAGGCTGGCTGTTCAGACAGACATGCTTGTCTTGGCCAGTTGAATTTTGACAAGATTGTTTGAGGGAAATGACATCTGCTGATAACAGATTGACCTAGTCCCTAAATTAGGAAATAGGAGACATGAACATGGAATTTCACATCAAGCAGTTTTGTTGTTTCCTGCTGTTTTCTGGCTGCAGGGTGCCATTTGTATGATTCACACATGTGAAAATATGTGGATCTCAGAACTGCCATGAAAAACAAACCCTATATTTCTATGCAAAGTCACAGACTGGGATGTTAGAGGTCAAATTTACTGAATTTTTCTGTTGTTTACCCATCCATCACATACACTAACACTAAATGAACCTTCCCCTCTATGGAAAGAGAAAAATCTCTGCTGTAGGGCATTGACTGTCACTGCCAGGTTCCCTGGAGCCCTTTTACAAGACTATCCCTGTCTTGTGCTCAGGCAGTGCTTCCTGACAGGGTGGCCTCCTGCAGCCACACTTGGCCAGCCAGGACTCACACAGCCACCCCACTACTGCTGCTCCCAGAACCAACTGCCTCAAGTTTACCAGTATTTGCATGGGTAGGCAGGATTCCTTACAAAGAAAGCTGCAGAGGCATGTTTGCTCTCTTGCTACCCTATCAGGATTATTTTAGTTATACCTTCCAACACAGAATAACTACTCAGCCATCTGTGGAGGAAATCCTCTGCTGCACCCTGATTCAGAAGCAAGCATAAAACTGTAACCAAGCCCTCCACTATTTGATGGGCTGGCATCAGATCAAACAAGTAAGCAACACATTGCTAAAAATCAGTGCCAGAGGAAATTTTCAAAGCACCTATCAAATCAGTTTTGGGAATAAAATCATTCCCATTCCCATTCTGTTGAGCAATATATAAATACTTATTTTTAATAAAATAAGGCTTCCAGACTTTCAAGGAGACTCTACTCTGGGAGTCAGTGCTGATCACCAGTGCTCAGGCTCCCAGTAGGCTCCCTAGCGTGACTACCAGAAAATTGCTTATCTAGTTAAATTACAACATAAAAATGGAGAGAATTCCACAAACCTTACAGCATTGTTTATCATCAAAGACAACCAGAAGAGATCTGAATAAAAATAAAGCACACAAGAAAAAAACAAAAACAAAAACAAAAACAAACAAAAAAAAAAAAACCCAAACCTGCAAGAAAAAGAAGAAATCATGGTATGCCTCTTCTGGTACTTGGTTACAGAGTATCTAGCTCATTATTGCATGCTACATTTTCATAATGTGGTTTAATTGCCAAAGATGTTCACCCTTTCCCACTGCATGTTGCTCATTTTCACTCATGCAGTATCAGTCACTGTCCTTTTAAAAAATGTCTGCTTAGGGTGTGAAAAAAGCAGTCAGGCAGCTGGTGGAAGTGTGGTCAGAAGCATCTTAAATAAGCTTTGCTGCTTAAAACTGTAATACAGAATTACATCACTGCTCTTTACAGAAAATGTGACTTAGCAGCCTTGGCCTGAAACAGATCCCTTCTTCACTTAATCATGACACAGCACTGATGGCATAGTCCCTAAACAGGGCAGAGGTGATTCAGAGAAACCAGTGTGGATGTGTCAGAGAGCAGGAAATTATTACAATTTTGGGGCTAATTGTTAGGATAAACTCGTGATGCTACTATGTGAGGCTGATGTAATAAGCTATGAAAAAAAAAGCACAAAGATGCAAACAGCAGATAAAACACACGAACAAACAGAGGTTCAGCATGCTGGATCCCTTGGAAGTGTGAGCCACAAAATACTCAGGGGAATTGCAGTAGCTGAACTGCCAAATTGCCAAAACAATCCACTCTTCTCCCAGGACCATCTTCAAGCACACAGTTTATAAAACCAGCAGATATCAAGCTCTAGGTGTTGTAAAACTGGCTTAGTAAAGCCAGATGAACAAACAATCTTCTGGTCAACACCTTCAAAAACAATACTTTTATAACTTTCATATGTTTAACTAGCTAGAAGGTTTCTGGACTGCCCTAGAGAAGCAGTGTCTTTCTTGAATTAATTTTCTTCTCTCCTTGGGAAAAAATCTATTGAAACTTACAGGCAAGAAGCTATTAAGAATGTGAGCAAACAGACATATGTAATTCAGACTCTACACAGTATGCTTGCAAATATGAGACATGAAGCACTTGTCTGCTCTCCCTGGCTCTGTGCTCAGTTTTGGGGTTGTCTTTCCATAAAAATAGGAGCTGCTTGAGAAGAACTAGAAGCATGGAGAGGGTGGAGGAAGCAATCAGCAAGCTATAAAACATGACTTTTAGAGCCAGATTAAAGAATTTGGCAGAGAGTGTTGGACTGAAAAAGAAAGGACAAAAAAAGAAGTGATGTAATAAGGATCTCTTTTTTTGGAGGGGGCAAACTTCTGCCTTGGGATTTGGGAAACTTCTGCCTAGGAAATAGGATGATTTGTTGAACTCCATCATACATAAAATTCAATCAGGTAAGCTGTGCTGCTGCAAGAGAGGGAGACAGTAACAGTACTGTCTCAGGAATCTGTGGAAACTCCCGTGTTGGGAATGGTTAAGGACATGTTAGGTTACTCTGTCAGGACATAGTTATCAGTGACCAACTCACACCATGGCTAAGACCCTTCTGCATCAATTATTCTGGTATTTGGCTCTTTATTATGAAGGAATTATTTACTGAGCTGATCATGGAAAAAAAAATCTCCTACGTGTTGCATAAAATAAATTTAAAAAACAAATCAAAAATACTCTTGCTGATATACTTGTCAGTAGAGACCCTTTCCAAAGATGAGTAGTTGCATTGCTTAGTAGGCCATCCAGATATTCAGATACTCAAAAAACTGCTTTAGATGGCTACAACCCCATCTAGATAATTGTTATGGTTTGAAAGACAGGTCTCTGCTAAGCAGGGCAGGATCTTTCCTTGGCATGGAAAATGTAACCCCCTTCCCTGTGAATTTTTACAATTTTGAAATTAGGGGCTGTCAGGCAAAGAAATGAGACTAGGAATAGCAGTTCTCTCCTAGTATGTATAATCAAGCCAGCAGGCACCAGCAGCGCTGGCACTGGCAGCAAAGAGCCCCGGAGCCCCGTGACCCCTTCCCGGCCGCGGGCACGTTCCCCTGGGCGCAGTTCCGCTCGCGGCCGCCAGGGGCGCTGCTGGCTCACGGCGGGCACGGCGGGGGCGGTGATTCCCCCGCGCCTGCAAGGGGCGCTGTGGCACGGGGAGCGCGCGGTAATGGCGGCCAGGCCGAGACGGGGAGGGATGGAGGAGAGGCTTGGATTCACAAACCCCTGGGGCAGCCGGTCCCGGGGCCCCTGCAGGACTCTGAGGAGCACCAGGCTGGAA
>WEIU01021507.1:1760-15544 GCA_013389925.1 Aegithalos caudatus
AACATTAATAAAATGCTGGTATTAGCATAGGTATGAAATGATTATCAGAAAGTAAAATAAGGTACAGAAATAACTAACTTGAATTCAAAAAGTCTTATATTTCCTGTAAAGTTAATGTAATCCTTTAAGAAAAAAAAATAGGAGGAAAATAAAAACCTAACATTCTATTCCTTCAAATATTTTTGTATGAGTACGTGTCCTATGTCTCGAATAGGATTTCATATAGAGATGATAATTTGATAAGTAAAACCAAATATCTTGCTCCAGGACTCACTGTGAAGCTCTTCACAAATGATAATGTGTTCTAATACTAAAAAAATAGAAAAAAGTAATTGAAAATTTCTAGATTTTCATCTTTTGATAACTGAATTACTGTCCCCATTAGCAAAGATCGCCGTCTAAATATCCAAAATAAGGTTCCATTAACAAACAACTGGAATAAGAAAATGCATAAGAATGATAAAAAAATCCTCCCTAACCCTCAGATTTTGAGTGGAATGTCACTTGACATGGGAAACACTCTTGGTAACACAGAAAGTTAACATATGCATTTTTCTCAAACTTTTGACATTTTTAATAGTCAGTAAAATTTACAAGAGATTGCAGCTGCAGTTATCAAACTCTATACAAAGAAAGACATTTTTTCCTGGATCTTTGCCCAAGGTATTCTTAGTATGGAAATACGTATCTGGCTATAATTTAAGTAAGAAGAAAATCCATAGCTTAGTGTTACAAACATTTCTACTCTGAGTAACTCCATTCTTACTTCTGAGTTGCCAAAAAAACATTTCCACAACCAGGCACAGAAAGAAGAACAAAAGCTTAAAGTATTTCAAGGGAAGTTGATTTTCTGTTTAGAAACAACAGAAATTGCAATAAAAATTAAAAAAAAAAACCACTGATCAAAGTGAGTGCAGCCTTCACAGATAGTAAGAAAGTACCTAGCAGAATAAGTTAAGCCAAGAAGTTTTACCAAAGAAAAATAATATAAGGTTTTAAATCACATTTTTCAAAAAGGCAGACAACACAGATTCTAAGAAATTGCATAATTCCACTTGAAAAAGACAGGTACCATATTTTCTTAAAATTCTGTACCTCAAAATAGATCTAGTCAAGAAGTATGTCACAAAAAATTGCAGAAAAGGATAATGCCAAAAAACAATAGCTACATAAATGTTCAGCAATTTTGTTAATTGCACCTTCAATATGCTAAAATTAGGAAGTATGAATTTTTAGGCTCAAGGAAGGAAGGAAGTTGCTTTACTACCTGCTAGCACTCAAAACCGCCTTGTCCTCCAACAAATTCCATGAAATATAACTGAAAACATTGCAAATATTACCCTTTCTATTTTATTGATTGTGGATTCTTGTTCCAAATCGGCTAAAGAAAGATTACCAAATTCTCTATAACTGTTGCAAAATAGTTAAGTGAAGGAACATTTATTTAACAACTTTAGTAACCTTCTTCCTTTTGCTTTATTGAGAAGCACTGTGATTAACAGTCTCCTCCGAAGTATATTGAATACCTCCCAAGAGCAGCAACTATATGGCACGACAATTTGCCTTATCAAATCTCACCCTACAATGGATTTTATTAACTGTATAGACAACTCTTAAACATTTAAAAGTACTCTCCTTCCTCCACACCTCTCCCTCCCTGCCAAGGAAGGAGTGAAGAAGGTTTGAAGGCAAAGGGAGTTCTTCTTCAATGTCCTTGCCTTAACAAGGTACATAAAGTCCCTCTAAATTCAGGTATGGCACAGTAAAGATAGACAAGACAGGACGAAAAGAATATGGAGCAAGGCTTACAGCAAGAAGTTGTGTGGTTGCTTAATTGCAATATTCAGAAAGATGGATAATTTAAGAGGTGGGGTTTTTTTTAATAATTCTGGCTAAATCTTTTCCCACAGTTATACAGGAATATAAGGATGAAAAGTTGAATAACTCAAGTCTTTGAACCCAGTGTGCATCAAAACCATAGCCCTTATCATGAAGTAACTCTTCTTTAGCTTGAGGACAGTCATTATTTTAAAGAGCAACAGACATTCCCAGTAGAGTAGAACTAACAAGAGAAGACAAATTCAACTTTTCTAGAAAGAAGAGCTTGGTCCTCTTCACTTTATCATCAACTTAACTAGAAATTATAATTTAAAAAAAAATTAGTAATGACTGAAGCCAAACCCTACCCCCAAAATATCAAATAACAACAAAATAATGTAAGCTCTAGAGTAGTATGCCTGTAACAACTGAGGATTTTCACATCTGTTTCGCATCTTATTCACTTTAATATTTGCCTCCTGCACCTTAGTCATGGCAATAAAATGGCAAAGCACAAACACAATATATTAAAAGTGATCAATAAAAAATGTTTTCACTCCCTGTAGAAGTTACAGATATTTGAAGAGATGCCACATTACTAGACCAAACTATGTTTTGCAAGGAATTTGACAGAAGCTGTAAGTTTTAAAGAGACAGAACTCCTTTATAAATATGCAAAAATATGTCAGGAGGATGTCAGGCGGGGAAAATAAGAATAAAAAAAGTTAGATAGAGAAAACTAGAACACAATAAATGAAAAGTATCTGTCAAAAATGTCTGCTATGAATGTAATAAATACAAAATATAACAGTAGACATAATTGATAGCACATACGAATACTCTGAATATGGCTCTTACACACTGTCTATAAAAGGAGGTAATATTTCTCTATTTTAGCCTATTTCAAATCTCCTTGACAATGCAGCATGGGTTTGTGCCCTGCCTTGCAGCAGGCCTAATCAGCATGTAATAAAAATAGATGCCATGCTCTAGTTTAAATCTGAATTCACTTACTATAGCACAACCTTTGGAAAAAATGTTGAAAATGCTTACAGTATGTTGAAATTGTTCCCCCACTTTTTGTCTACTCTGAATTTGCGTATAAAAAAGTCCAGTATTTTAAGTGCTGGATGAATATTTGTTCTCCCAAAACATGTAATCGTCATACTGTGTAACAAAAACCTAACATTCCTGATAGGTTACAGATTAACATTTATCCTCAGAACTACTTCCAGAAAAATCTTACCAGACGTAAACTGTGTAATAGAGGATAATTCCATTTGGCTCCAGGGGAGGTTTCCATGACAACTTCACAGTGACACCCAACAACTGTTTTACAGAGAGGGCTTGTGGAGGAGAACTTGGAGCTATAAAATGAGAGAACAGGACACAACATCTTGTTAAACAGCTAAGATCGGTGGGATACACAGCATCCTTAAATAGGCTTTGAATTATTTTTGATAGAATGTTAACCTTGTACCACACTGGCACAGTATCCATCAGCTAATGTTAAGGCACAGCTTCTTTTCCTTTTTCTGACAGATGATAAAAGAAGATTTTGCATGGTGGTGTTAGAACATCTGTTTCTGTGATTCAATGGAAAAAGTACTTCATGAGAAAACAGAGCAATGGCTAGGGCACAGTGATTCACCTACTGCCCAACTACATTGCTATAATTTTTTTTTTCCTTTCTAATAAAAGCAAGAGCTTTATAGATATGAACACATGTAAAATACAGAATAATAGTTCCCCCGAGGAAAAAAAGGTGCTGTTAAGAATTATACAAAGTGCCAAAAGGTGGAAAAGTGGATAAGCATGGCATTGAGAGATTATAAAGTTGTGGGATAATAAACAGCAGTAAAATCTATTCTCTCCATCAAATAAAGACCACGTTCATACACTCAACATGTCACAAAGGCAAATGAAAAGATAGACATTCACTGAGATCCTGAAAATTCATTTTAAGATGTCCCTAGATGACACCATATCCCAACACTGTAGGGAAACATTGTACATAAATGAAAATGTTAGACCATGTTTAATTATTAATGTAACTGAGGGAAAAAACCTAATGTATGCATAAATGATACTGCTTTATTATCTGCGTGTTACTGAAAAATGAATCTGCATCTTGATTCATGGACCTATGTATCACTATGAAGTAATATTAGAACTACATTTGTTTTTCTCAAATTAAACCAAAGAGCATCATGCACTAAAAATTCAGGTCATAACTGTAGTCATGCATGAAAATTGAGAATATGAGCATAACTATTAGCAAATCTATGAAACATTTGGTCTGAACCTTGGAACACTGTGTTCCTGCGGATACAGAACATGTGGTGTATTATAAATATTGTTGTTTTTCACTTCTTGTTCCTTTCACTGTCTTGAAAGTTGGCATAAAGGTTTTATGACTCTCTATATTATAGAGAAAATGATTTTATATTTTTCATGAACAAAGGTTCATTGAATTCAGTGAGTATATTTACCAGTGAAAAATGTTGACAGCTGTATTTTGTGTTTTACTTATTATATTACCCTTAGTGGCTATACAATAAAAGATCCATCATATGGCAACTGTCATCTTTTGATATATCTAGTTCATTCTACAGTTCTTATTCAGAGAATGTTTGAGGGTTTTTGCCAAAGAATAGTAGCTACATTGCTCTAAATAAAAATACTTTCTGCTAAAAAATGGATTTATCCAATGTAGCTCTTTTCAGTCTACTCAAGCAATATAACTCTTGGGCAAAGATATTTTTTACTGACGGTGTGGCTGGTGGGTTGCTTGTGTCAATGCCACTTTTGATAGGTTCCCAGAGATTTCCCTCTGAAGAAAAGGAGAACAGACACAGCCTTTTCGAAAATGTGACTCACACCACCTAAGTTAAGTTTTTTGTTATTAATTCTTTTTCCGGATTCCCCTGCAGAATCCAGAGAAGTGACCCATGGTAGCTCTGCACAACAACACTGTGTACTAAAAGTACATCTATAATAGTTCTACCCTCGGTCTGCTCACACCCCAGCTCAATTTGGAAATCCAGCACTACAGGACAGACTTTCGGCATTTTCATAATATTAGTAATTCCACGTCTATCTAGATGTACCTGTATATGCATCTGTTTAGAATAACAGAAAAGTCTCCCCCCAGGAAACTCCACAGAAATGTCCCTGGACCATTCAAACTGTTTTTTTGTGGTTTTCCCTTTCCCCAGCCCTCACATGACTGAAAAACCAAATACAATATTTAATTCTACAAAGTCATGTATTAGATTAAAATAATATGAGTAAATTAAGATTCTTCAGATTAATAAGATATTGGTAAGATCAAAATTCCATGCACAGCAATTATAAAATTTCATACAACTAGTACTGATAAATATATTGGTAGATAAATGGATAGATAGATAGATAGATAGATAGATAGATAGATAGATAGATAGATATGCTTGTGTGTAGATACATACAGATAGAAATGGAGAGATGTAACTTCCAACAAAAGTGCTTAAAAACTTAAAAACATCTTAAAACAACTTAAAAAAACAACTTAAAGACATCTGAAACAAAATGCAAGAGTAAATTAAGAATGCAGGCAGAAAAAAATGCACTGAAACTTCTGTTCTGACTTACCATCTTCATCAGTTAGTATATGCAGAGGTGAACTTCGAATGCTCTCCCCCATTGTGGTACTAGCAGACACTTCCACAGTATATTCTGTATATTTATTTAAATCTAAACAAAAAAAAAAAAAAAAAAAAAAAAAAAAAAAAAAAAAAAAAAATTAATAAAACAACCATTCAATGGGACAAATTATTTTAATGGATTACAAGTATTTTTGAAGTGGTGAATAAGCCTATCACACTGATCTGTGTCATTAGAGACAGAAATAAGCATTGAGAGAGCTTGGAACACAAAATATTTTGCAAAAGGGGCAAAGCCCTAATTACCAGTTTATACTTCATATTCCTAGAATGCTTTGCAGCTTGTCCTTGGCTGTACTCTGAAAATGTAGCAGTGAAGGTACTGAGCTCCCAGCATTGATTGCTGTGTCATGCCCCAGCAATAACAACAGAACTTAGAAAAGATGCAAAGGTGAGTGGAAAAGGAAGTTTTTTATCCAGAATAAGATCAGAAAGATATGTAGGTGACCTGAGGGTTTACTTTGTTACAATGATAGGTCTGCAAAGATATCTATTGCAGTTCCTTGTACTTTAAGCTTCTAAAATACAGAGATATATAGTTAGACTCTATACCATTCAATGCCCATTTCACCACATTATGACAGGACACAAGTTATATCTCAGGACAGGGGGCAAAAAACTTTCTGTAAGAACAAAAAGGATCAGGTCCAACCAATGAACTAATATATCTCTGTCTGTTGCATGTTTCTCAGAAAACCTCACAATTGCCATAAGTTCCAGATCATTATATACTGGCCTGTAATACGTAGTCTCAGAAAAGTAGTGTTTATAATTCTTTGCTCAGTCCCATTAGTCCTCATGAGATATATTGTGTAGATCTGTATGATTCCATTGGGAATGGATGGTGGAAAAAATGATAATTCAATTTCTGTGGATGAGATGTTTCTATAGGTTATGTTTTCTGGTGCAGAATCAGGAACTAGAAGATAAAGAATTATAGAAGATTTCAGTCAGTTTCACTGATTTGGGAAGAACGTTTATAAACTGGTTTCAATGAAACACATCATAAACACTTGGATTTGTATCTATTTTTTAATGAAATGCATTTTAAAGGAGGCTGAATTTGAAGATCAAAACATTTAGACACACACAGTACCAACAAGGTCGTAAAAAAAAAAATAAATATATATATATATAAAGATAGAAATCATCTTAATTCAGCTTCATCACTTTCATGGCTGTAGTTGGCCAGCCATTGACCCACTGATCCAGTCCCTGCCTGACATGGCAGCCCAGCCTCATCTTGGCTCCCCCACTGCAGGCCTCCCCTCTGGCACTGGGCTCTCTCTGGCTTGGTTACTGTTCCTGAACCTGAGAACTTTCTTTCCTGGCTTGACCACACCCCTGCCGCATCAGCACAAGGTGTTTGGCACTCCAGACTGGCCCTGGCTGCCACACCTGGCCTGCCCTGGGCTCTTTGCAGCAGGGTCCTGAGACAAGTCCTGGCTAGTGAGGCCTCTGCTCAGCTGGCCCAGGGACCCCTGGGCTGCTGGGTCCCCGTCCCTTACCAAACACCCGGCCTTGCTCTTTTGCTTTGTATATAAAAGAGAAAAATGCGATTCAAACTCCCTGCCTTGCAAAGTAAGAAAATAGTTTTGAAATTATTAAAACTTATCTCCTGGCCATTAAACATTGTCATAAAACAACTTCTTGTCAAAATGTTTCATTTTTTAAAAATACTCACCAGTTTCAGAAGTTCTGACCAGAAGTGGAAAAGATGACTGATTCCCATGGCCAAGTCTGGTGAATGCCCTTACTGAGATGTTGTAGAGAGTATATGGCTTCATTTCACTTAGTGATATACTTGTAGATGAGGCATTTTTAATAAAAAAGTCATTGGAATCACTGTACAGAACTTCATAGTGAGTTATGAGACCATTAGGCTGCTCAGGTGGCAACCATCTCAGGTTTATTTCTGATGGAGTTACATTTATTAATTCTAAGTTTTGAGGTGGGGAGTCTGGTTCTGCACAGAAATGAGAAAAAACACAGAAATCAGAAAAAAAAACCTTTTCAAATAATTGAATACAGAATTGAGATCATAAACCCATTGGATCCTGGTATTGGACCCTAAGTGTACCAAAAGGGCTACATTCACTTCCTCATTCTCCTTCTCAAAGCTTTATCACTTTTTACCTCAGTTCATTTTGGTATGTGTCTTTTCCACTCATAAAACGAGGCATCTTTTTGCATTATGACACTAACTTTTCTGGAATTTCTTCTAAATCTATCTGATACTGCACTTGTTAAAAAAAAATTTTTCTTCTCTCTACCAGTCTTTTTCAGACTGAGCCTTCAAATCCTCTGATTGTGTTCCTCATATTCAATTCTTTAAATTTGGATTAATGTCCTCTTACTGCTTTCTACGTGAATGAACCACCCTTAGTGCTTCACTCAACTGTTGAACCACAAAAGGGACTGTATGCACAGTAACTAAATTCCCTTTGGTGAACCCAGTGTAAACCTTGTATACTCTGGTGTGAAGGTCATGCACAAAGCAAGTCCAGCTCCAGAGTCGTGTGTGGCTAAATCTACTGGCAATGTGGGAGTTCATGTGACTCCAGTGAGCTAAAAAGGCATGGAAGGGTTGAAGGACCCAGTGGGCTGCACTTAAGAATAAAACCAGCTCTGAATGTCAACTTTGATTCCTCTGATGACTTTACCCCTGAAATAATCTGTAAAATCAAGATAGAAATAAACTACCTACTCAGGATCATATGATCCAGTTTGTACATGATTCAGTACAAATAACCACTTTCAGATATTTCAAAATTCATTATGAATTTTTTTGCCTAAAAGGTCTCGCAAATCAATTTGATTCCTGATTTCTGAGAACATGAAAGTGTTAAATGTAACAGATCACTGCTCTCTGGATGACAAGACTACCCACATGGATATTTCCCATGTGAAGAAGCTTAATTTTTAATTGAAGTGCATTTTGCCATTTATCTGGCATGGTAAAATATTTAAATGCAGCAGCCTAGTTTCTTCCATCCTAATGCAAGTTATCTAAGACAGTTGTACTGAATTTTTTATTTTCAAGAGTCAAACAAATTTCTGTCATAAAGTTAGGACACATGAATCCCAGCCCGAATTACTTCAGGAAAGCTAAACAACAAGAAGGAGAAGATAAACAATTATGCATAGCCTTATAAAAAGGCAAGAATTATTGGTGGATTTCTCACTAGTTTCCTCAAGCCTTGCATGGATCTTTTATGAAAGAATGAACAGTTGGCTGTTGGCTCTAAACAGAGAAACTCTACTCTGAAAAAAAATTTTAACACTCACAGGCAAGGGATTGTAAGCTTTCAGAGAAAAGAATATTTGTATATGTAATTTTTTGTTCCTGTGATATGCCTTTCCTCTGTGAAAACCTAACAGCATAAGAGAACGTAAAATTTAAAAAGCTTTGCAACTATTTTAAGTTTCACTATTTAATTTGATATTTTGCTGGTTATTCAAATCACCTAAGCTTCATCAATACCCATGGTTTTTAATCCTGTAGTTCTTTTCTCTCCTTTACTGACACTCAATTATTTTTCTTGTATTGTATTACATTTGAAAATGAGAGAGAAAAACAACAATTGGGTAATCACCCTCTGTATTACTTCAGTAAACTTGGAAATAACTTTGCTGAAACCAGTGAAAATACAAACTTGATAGAGACATGAAAAGACTAATATTCATGGCACTGGTCTGCAAATCAAATTCTTATGTTTTCTTTGCAGAAGCCAATGACAATTCCAGCTCTTGCCCCAATGCCTTAATGGGTTGAAACTGCCTTGCAAGTAAGAAAGATTCAGAAATCTTCACAATGTAGTACTATACCTGACATCAAAAATATTGATCTTAAAATTTAAAAAAAACCTATACAAAAACAACTGCTTATTACATTCAGCATTTTTTAAAATCTTCACTTTGACAGCATCTTTGCCTACAAATAGAAATATGGCCTCTGAATTGTTGAAATATCCATATGTTTCAAAATCAACCTAATTTACACATGATAACAAAAAGAAAAAGAAGATAAAATGATAAAAGATTATGATTTAGATGGGTGCTGGGAACATATTGTTTTGAGGGAGGGAGCTTCAGCTCTGCAGCTTTCTACTCGTCTATCACATTTAAAATTAGTTGATTGCAAGTCATGCTGCCGCTTTCATTATTATTTTCTCAGCACTTACCTAAAAATGGTCTGAATTAAGTCACTGACTCATAGAAGAATAATAATTTCAAATTTGGTTTTATTTATACATTTTTCCCCCTGTTTGTATGTGCCAGTCTTCTTTTTGAACAAACACAAATTTCACAAATACAGAAAATAAATCATCATTGTAAACAATGTATTACCGTCCTCAGGGGTTCGCACAAAAACATCATTCTCTTCAGACAAAGCACTTTCTCCAACTGCAGTAGAGGCTGCCACTCTCATTTTATAATTTGTGTACTTTTTTAAACCTGAAAAGATTAATTTAAAAAAACCTTGACTCTTAGCTTCGTAAACAAGACTGTTGACTTCTTTTGTCACAGCTACTTATAAAACTATAGTACTGGATATTTTTCTGAGAGTTTTTTATACACCTTTGTCCCCTAAAAGAATATGTACAATAACATTTATTTGGTGACAGTCAAACCAACATGCATTTAAATCAGCAGATTTTGAAGTAAGTCAACTAGCTTCAACCCTGTAAGTAGCTTAAAGAATTTGTCAAGGACATCAAAGGATGCATGAACATCCACATATGGGGGTTTAATCTGTATGCATTATTCTGATTAACATCAATTAATAAGGGGAACCTCCCTTAGGAATGTGTTAGCTTCAATTACTATAAAAATTACCACCTTAAAATAAGAAAATTGTTATTAATGTCAGAAAAATACTGTTAAAAAATTCAAATCTGAAAAAGACTTGAAACTTAGGAATATTTTCCTATGGGGACACAGGAGACTGAGGCAAATATTCCAAGGAGAAATCCATTTCATAAATGTGAAATGCTCGTACAATTTCAAAAATTACTGTTTATCTTAACCAGCCCTCTTCTCCAATCTCACACACCCTACATATTCCTCCACAGTAGTCTTAGTGTCCCAACCTTGTTTTTACATACAGTTTTGTTGTGTGTGCATGGACACGTGTGAATGTGTGCAATTTGATCCAAATACATTTCAAATGGCGACATTATATAAAATTGAGGAAAAAAAGTTTGTAAAATGTACTTGCAAGTTTAAAATTTTACATTTTTTAAATCAAATGACACTGTACCTGTCATAAGTAAGCTGTTGTTTGAAGTTGTTTCATGAAAAGCTCTTTTTGTATCCAGTTCCATCGCATAAACAGTATAATGAATGATTTTCCCATTGGGATTTGCTGGAGGATCCCAATACAGCAAGACAGAGGAGGAGCTAATATTCTTGTAAGATATATTTTGTACTGAGCCTGGGACTTAAACAAAAACATAAAGACATAATAGTAAGTAAATAAATTACTAACAACATTCACACATTCAGTGAAATAAGCCATGTATGTTAACTTTGATAATATCAGAGTTACAATTTACCTTGTTCATGTGTCCTGACTGTAAGAACTGATGGTGGTCCTTCTCCAACATCAGTGAAAGCAGACACACTAATTGTGTAATCTGTGAAAGGCGTGAGGCCCTTTATAACATATGATAGTTCTTCAGACAAAATGTCAATCTTATATTGGTTATCTGTGAGTAAACAGAGACAGATAGCTATTTACTCATAAAGTCATTTTATTCCTTATGCATTCTAAACTCACTTCAGCATGGCAACCTGGAATTATTTTATTCTAAAATAATTAATTTTTGTGTCAATTATAAAATATAAAGTCTACATTCCACTTCTTAACTCCCTAAAGGAGAGTCTATTATAGATCCATTTTCATGTATACAATAGATAGATTGGCCTAGGTGAAAGAACGAATGAGCAACAAGTAGAATTGTGAGGTTTTGTGAGTAATGCTTTAGAAGTTAGGAAAGGGTACTTTAGTATAAGGCCTAGTGTCAGTGGTTTCAGAACAATGGCTCCTAGACTGCTGGAGTTTTTGAGGGGTTTTAAATATTTTTAATTGAGAAAGACAGATTTCTTCTTCCTTGCCTTCCCAACGGTGCTAGAACAACAGCACTTGGAAAGGCTGCCATCACAGATCCCTTCACACTGGTATTTTTAGCAAAAGAGTTGTGGTCAGTAGAATGCCCACAAAGAGATTTTGGTGCACTTTGAATAAAGCTCAAAGTCAGCCACAATCCAACTGTGGTAGCCAAAATCATCTGCTATAAAGCAGTCATCATGCCAGTGCACCATAACAAGGTGTGGGTGCTTCACATACCTGAATATCAGGCTCAGAGTTCAGTGAGAAAGGCATTAAAATTAAGGCATTGAAAAATCAGCAAACCCAGTTGAAAATTTGGCTGTCAACACCTTTAACTACTATAATAACTCCTATAAAATAAAACTTGTATGGTAGATCACAACAGACACTGGCTGAAATAAATTTTCAGCAACATAGACATCTTTTAGCAACTCAATACCTCAAACTGAATGAGGCCATAAAAAGAAGATTTACGTTTAAAACACTGTACATTTCCTCTGTATGATGAAGAAGATTCTTCAGGATTAACACAGCACAGAAAATATCCACTGTCATTTAAAATAATGGATTCAATTCTGGGTTTAGATACTGGTGCATATAGATGAATTCAGTGACTTATTCAAATAATTTTAACAAAAAATAAAACCTTTATTTTCTCCCCACTGTTCAAAACACTGTAAAAATTTAGGGTGATATTTGAAATCCCTGCCATCAGCTGAGGGCTGCTTAATGATTTGTAAATATTCTTGGTAAAGAAACAGTGGTCCATTGATAATACAGAACAAGTGTACTCACTAATGACATCACCATGTCACAGGGTCATCTCCACCTGTTTGTAACACATATAGCAAAGTTGTAACTTTTTGACCTATTTACCTTCACTGACATTTGAAAACCTATTAGTCAAAAAGCTTAGAGAAATCAAGGTCTCTGAAGGGCTTGGAGATATGTTAATCCCTGACAATCACACCTGCTTTGGCAACTGTAATAACTGATTGTCTATGCAGCTTGTCCGATGGCTTTGGGGCGCTCCTTTCACTGGGAAGAAGGTCAGCTGGGTGACATGAGGCTAGTTCCTTCCTGTGTGGCATTCCCATTTGCTTCACAAGGTTATTTGGTAGTAAAAAAAATCTGACTCCAGCAAATGACCCATTTATAATTTGCTTGAACTATGTGCTAAAGACCATATCTGGGACAGTGATGGAGGTCCTTCAGAACAAAGAAGCAGGTAGAAAAATACCCTAAAATATCTTACCCGAAGCAGAATGCAGTTTTGTAGCTCCATTTACATCAGGTAAATTATCAGCAGATACACTTGTAAATATTACTGGGGAAGCTGTCTGAAAGCTGGAAAACATTTCAGCTGAACCTTCATATAAATCATTGTCTGCTTCCATTGAATTCCAAGGGGGAGAAGAAGGCTTGATATTTTCATTTATCATGTATGGTTCCAAAGAATCAATCAGATACTATAAATAAGAAATATAAAAAGAAATCACAGACCTAGTCATCACTAAATTATATAATTAAATTTCTATATAATATAGAAACAATGCTTTTATGTTTGTGCATGTATATTGATACTACAAAAATGTTGGCATAAACACATTATTGGTCATTAGAAAAATTTTAAAAATATAATCTTTGTCATAAAAAATGTTCAGCTGCCAGTAGCCTACAACATTTTATTCTGGTTATTGTTTAACCAAATACCACTTTTCAAAAAAAAAACTTAAAATATGTATTTTATATTAAGGTAGTAATTTTAAAGTAAAGCCTTTCATTTTAAAGCTATATCCTTGGAGCCATATTGAATAGCTTGAACTTGGGAGATTTTATTTGTACTATGTCTTAAAAGAAGGCAGCAGGCATTGAAAACAAGAGGCCCTTCCAGTCCCTCAAGAAAAGAATTATCAGGCTGACTAGATCTCTGAGAGGACATAAGAGGAAAAGGAGAAAATCAGAAATTACTGAAATAAAGGGGAGAGGAAAATAAGGGAATATATATGTAAAAAGGGAGAGTGAAAGGGAGGTAAATGATGTGGGGCACATAAGGCAGAAGACACAAAGAACAAATGTTGGAAAGGGATGGCAGCAGATATAAGTGGAGCAAGAACAACAAAGAAAGGAGAAACAAAAGCAGAAAA
>WEIU01021521.1:0-10241 GCA_013389925.1 Aegithalos caudatus
ACCTTTTGAATGACAGTGAAAAATAGGCTAATTAAATGATTAAATTTATCTCTAGTCTATGGGTATTTAAAAATGTTTAGTCAATGTTTCATTTAATATTTGTGTAGAAATTGGAAAATACTGTACATTTGTACACGTCCTTGTTTCATTTCAAAGTACAGTGCCATTAAACCTTTCTCCAGTTAAATATTTGGATTTAACTTAATGAGATTAAGTATAAATTTTCCAATACTGCCAGCCACTTAAACACTCTATTCTTGTAGTATCCTGATATCATTTCAGAACATGCCATATGCTAACCTTTATTTTGTGTTGTAATTTTTTTTTGTATTTGAAGGATTCATCTAAGGAACAATGAAATCATTATAGTAATATATTTTCTGAGTGCCTGTGACTGAGAGAATTACTTAACCATGTGGAATAGCATTGCATTTTGCTGTATTTAGGTCAGGTTGGTTCTGAGTTACAGTTTCATTCTTTGATTTCCCATATGCCTACTAGTTGGTTTAAACAACAGAATCCATTTAGTTATTATCTTTATTAACCTTACAGTTCAGGAGTGGCATGAAAAGGGCAAGTAGTCTACAGTTACTAAGAGTCCAATGCAGGTAAACAGGAGCTATTAATATTATTGATGATAAGTCTTTTGCCAAACTACAGCATACTCAGCATATTTGTAGGTGAAAAGGACAGCTCATCAATTGCAATTAAGAAAAATTAAAATCAATTCAAAACTGCAGGAAAACTATAGATCAAAAAGAAAAATTCTTATTTTTATGTATGTGGAACTTGCTTGTGATATTTAATTCTTTTGCCTTTTGCATTATAGTTCTTCAAAGAGATCCTATGTTCATAGTCCATTCAAAAGGAAAGTCTAATGAAAGGATATGTTAAAAAGTGACTCCTTCAGGCCACTCTGAGAGATAATCAAGCTCATCCTGATCTATGGAAGGACACCAGCATTGTTGGGAAATTGTCTGTAGTGGTTGCTCAAAGAACACTGTGTGATTTAAGCATTGCTTTTTCCTAAAATAAATATTAATTATTTTGTTAAAGTTTGATTTTCCATACAATATCAAGGCAAAAAGAAAGGACTGAGGCTGTGTAATTTTTTCAGCTAGAGTTGTTTCCTTCACTTGACCATTCACAGAAATGGCAATAACTATCATTTCCATAACCTGTAATCCTTATTGATCTTAGTTATAGTAGTAAACTTAGTAAACTAGTAGTAAAATAGTAGTAAACTTAGTAAAACCAAACAAATCTTACAATCTTAAATTTCTTTCTGAAGCTGAAAGACCTATTGATTTTCTTGACACTTCTGTTATTCTTCAGGATAGCTTCCTAGACAAAATATTGTGTCATTCAATTTTCATGTTAATTATTGAATAAACATAGGGATGTATAAAGAGCACATAAAGACTTGCTTTAATCTCTGAATAATTATTGTTTAAGATAACTAAAATATATGTGAGAGTATGGTTTTTATATTTATGTTTAATTCTTAGTTTGTGTCTCTTGCCATGATTTCTATCCAATGTAGTGATTCTTACTTTACAAATTTTGATCTCTTCTGACCTGCATATTAAACAGAGAATACTCTCAATAACCTGTTAAAATTGTTCTAACCTCTTCTGTCTATAAGAGATTTTCAAAGTAAATTGTTCAGTGACTTTACCACCCCAACTGTATTTTCTCTTCAGAAAGGGAAAAGGAAAGAAGGAAAAATGTTAATGCAGTGGTCAGTATTTCTGAGCTGCTTCCTCCCATACATTTTTGATGCAAATTGGCTGCTGTGATATGCAAATATGTATTTGGTTTTTGGGTTTTTGTGTGTGTGTGTGTTTTTTTTTATTTTTTTTCCTGGTTTTGGCTTAGAAGAAGAATTGGAGAAGTTGCTTTTTAGTGCTAAGTAGTGTATATTATCTAAACCTACTTTTCAGAAGGCATTGGTGTACCTGTCAAATACATATTTTTCTAAAGCTATTGAGAATAATGAGGTAAGATTATTACTCATACTGTGTATGCCTGCACTGAAGGCACTTTATTAACTACAAACATGAATAACATTTTGAGTTCATCAGTTTTCAGACAAAGGGTTGCAAGCATTATCTGCTAAATTTCAGATGAAAGGACATAATTTTGTATTGAATTAGTCAGGACCAATAAAAGGTGGACTTTGTTGTCAGGACAAAAGTATGTTTCAGCATTATTCATTAAAAACTTTCTAGGGCATAAAACCAAAACTGCTGTCTTTACATGCTGTAAGTGGTTGAACTTTTGTTTTCTTTGATAATATAAATATATTTTCTTGATAATATAAGACTGGCTACCTCTGTAGAGAAGTTGTGAGAAAACACAATTTTCACAACAGTTAAAATGCATTAATGTATTGTGCTGAGGAAGATCCAAGCTCAACACACATTACTATAATGCAGTACCCTTGTTGATTTCATTGCAGAGAAAAAAATCTGCTATAACCAAAGAGGAAAGGTGAAGTAATGCACTGAAGTTACCCAGTCCATTATCTGATGGGATGGATCATGTTACAAATAGGGAGTTAGAAAGATATTCAGTTCCTTATTTATCCCTGGTTTTAACACTGGTAATGGACCCTAGGATCACTGCAGTATTGAGCTGGAAGACCATATCTGGGTGTTGATAAACTCCCAGATGATTCTGAGCTTGTTCAAGACTTGCTCCTCCAGCTGGGTGCATATAAATCTATGGTCTCCAGGGTACTCAGAGTACTAAAAGTGCCAGCTGATTCATTGTGGAAGATTTCTCCATTATTTTTCTCCATTATTCTCCATTACTTTTCTTGGGGGTCTGGAAATGTCTCAGTTAACTGGCAGCTGGCAAAAGTTGTTCCAGTGTTACGATCTGATTATTAAAACTGTTGTCTCTGTATAGATTTTATTTAACAGTAAATGTGACAGACACAGAGAGAAAGAAAAAGAAAAAGAGGTGGCAGTAGAGAGAGAGAAAGAATGAAAAATCCAATTGATCCTCTTCTAGGCTCCTTGGTCATAAAGGCCTACAAGACATAGTGTCCTGTGGATTAATACACGTTTGGGCCAGGTGGGAACAACCTGCTCCCTCCCCGGCAGAGGGGAGGGAACAAATTTTACACTCTTGCAACAGACTCTGAATCTGTTGTGTCACTTTGCATCATATGCTATTGTCTGGTGCAAGGCCTCAGGAATCCATCTGGGGGTGCTTTCAGGGTCTTTGATGGTTTGTCAACCTCCTCATCTACTCCTCACATGAATGTCCCACCAGTGTCCTGTGTGCATGTGACCTTCCCAGGATGGAGGGTTTTACAGCTGAGCCGGTCTGTGTAAGGAAGGATTTGTGTTCCCTCTCTCTGACCAGAGATTATGGCACACACAAAACTCACCTCCTTGCCATTTGGTTGTGGGATAGGTGTGAAAACCTGGCCTCAGCAGGTGGGTCTGTGGGCTATGACCTCTGCCACCCCTAACCCTGCCAGGGATGAATTTCAGCTCAGCTGCTGGGCTTTGCTTTCTTGTGGGTGGTTTGGCCTTGCTTACTTCTCCCCACACTTGAGATAATTGGTCAATAGTGTCACTTTTATCTCATCTAAGTACCCTTCAGTGGCTTAACTCACAGTCCAAACTTCCAGTTAGGAGGCACCTTCAGGGAGGAGAGAACTTTGATGGTCTACTTTGTACAGTTTTGCCATAATGGGAAGAAAGCCCCTCATAAAAATGTTTAAGCCATAAATGATAGCATTTCAGTCTCACACCGAATTTTCAAGAAGGGTAAAAAGGAGGACCCTGATAATCATAGGTTTGTCATTCCCACTTCAGTGCTTTCCAAAAATGTGTGCGCTCTTATTCTGAGAGTTATTGACAAACTCTTAAGAGGCAATGCAGCCACTGCTAGCCACTACCAGCTTGGATTCACAAGAATAAAATCTTGCTTACCTAATTTACTCTCCTTATGACAAGGATACCTATCTAGGTAATCAAGGAAAACCAGTAGATGTGCTGACTTGGAATTTTCCAAAACCTTAGATACTGTCTCTCACAGTATCCTTCTGGCTAAAATGTCCCATCTGTGATTTGTGATGGGTGAATTGTCAGATGGATCATGTCCAAACAGTTGCAGTAAAAGGGGTTACAACAAGGTGTTAGCCAAGTCACCAGTAGGGTTACCCATATCTCTCTTTTAGATCCAGAGTTTCTCAATGTTTTTATAAATGATCTGTACACAGGAATCAAGTATGCTTTGAACTAAGTTAAACAATAATATTAAATGAAAAAGGTCTGTGGATTTCCTTGAGGGTAGAGAAAATTTAAAGAGAGATTTGGATGTAGTAGAAAACTGGGTAGTCACCAATTGTACACAATTTAGAAAGAGAAACTGATAGATACTTTACCTAGAATGTGGTAATTCTGCTTCTGAATACAGACCAGGGGGTAAGAGGACTGGGAGAGACCCACAGAAAGAGATCTGGGGGCTTAGATGGACAACAGCTGGAATACTAATCTCCAGTGTGTCCTTGAAGCCAAAAGGGCCAACCCTGTCCTGGGGGGGCATCAGGCACAGCCTCACCAGCTGTGCAAGGGAGGTGATTGTCCTGCTCTGCTCCAAGCTGGGGCAGCCCCACTACATGTTCTGTGAGCTGTTGTGAATGTCACAACATAAGAGGTCATCAAAATATTAGAGTGTGTCCAGAGAGGAGTGATCAAGAGGGTCTCAAGGGCAAGACTTGTGAGGCGTGGCTGAGATTACTTTGTTCAGTTTGAAGAAGGAAAGCTCAGGAATCACCTCCTGACAGCCTACAGCTAGCTCAATGGGTGAAGCAGGGAGGGAAGTTCTGACCTTTTCCTGGTGACCAGTGATAGGATGCGAGGAAATAGAATGAAGTTGCATCAGGGGAAATTCAGATGGCACCTTCAGAAAAGGTTCTTCACTGAGACACTGGAATAAACTCCCCAGATATATGGCCATGCATGTCAGAAGTAAATGGATGATGCTCTTCATCATACTGTTTAGTTTTGGTAGATCCGTGATGAATCAGAATCTGTATCCTTGTGGGTTCCTTCCAACTAGAGATATTCTGTGATTCTGTGAGTCTATGACTTTTCACAATATGATCAAAAAACATAATTTTCCTAAGACTTTTTTGAGAAAACTATAGAAGCTATTGAGCTAAATTCCATGTGACTGTACAGCATAATTCTAAGCAATATGAAAATAAAATACAATAAAATATTGCTCAATTTATAGATCTAATTTAATACCTGAGCATATACTGCTCTTTCATGGACCAAATAACCTAACTGATAGTAGTTATTAACCAACGGTCTTCTCTGTTTTTCATTTAGTTATTCACTATAGGCCTTAAGAGACATAAGATTAGGCTGGTTGGATGAATATAGCTATAAGAGTTTCTACTAAATTTTCTGTAATTTTGACATACATGAATTTACTCTGCATGAATTTATAGAATATACACTGTACAGAAACAGTACAACCTCTTTCTTCAGTAAGAAGGACATTTTCTGGGTAGGCAAGTAGACTAAAAAGTTCCCTCTTCTGACTTCTCCCAAGGTCTGTAAATTTGAGAATTAAGTTTAGAGGCATCTGGCATAAAAAGTGAATGGGGATTTGGCAACAGATTTACTGTGCAAGAAAGACTCCTTCACTTCCTGATCTACCTTCTATACTTATAAGAGCAAAGCACTTGTAATCTCACTATTGAAAAATCCTCCACAAAGATTCCTTCCACAACGGCATCTGGAAATACAGTCCTACTTGCTATTCTAGAATATCTTCTACAATTTTTTTTTTTTCCAAATTATGTGTGTTTAGAGAAATAAAAGTGGAATATAAGATTTTGAGACAAGTGTTCACTTAGTGACAGGTACTGTACCTACAATAATTTGTGATTTGTTGGTGAGATAAAACACTGATAATACGAATACTGAATGGGTGTATTCTGAAGGAATATATACTGAATGGGCGTACACTGAAAGAAAAAATATCCATTCCTGGCTGAAGAAGTAGAGCACTTGTACTTCTAAACCCAGATTAGAATATATTCAATTAATGTTGAATAAGATTTTCTGTCTTAATGAAAGAAAGTCTAGTATTCAAGGCTGTACACAAGCAGTTTTTTCAGCATGGTGGGCTTTCATGTGCACCTAGAGGTTACACTCACATTTCTTCTTTTAAACGTTAATTTAAGGTGCTTTGCTTGTGGGAGTTATTATGGAAAATAGAATATCTATTCTTTTTGTATTTTGTTCACCCTTAATGATGTCACCATGTTATAATTACAGTAAATGAATAACTGAAATTTTGATTTGTGTTTCACCACTCAAACCTTCTGTCTAACCCATGTTTTCATCAGTGGGTAACTGTGAGACCTGACATCAGCAAACATGGCCCTACTAGTATTGATATGCTTTACAAGAACATACTTACCACTTCAAGACTCAAACCAGATGGGCACATGCTTAAATGTCCATCAAACAAAATTATTTTCTTGAACTCTTAACTGAGCGCAATGGGTGGTGTTATTTTTGTTGCAATTCATGAACCACATTTTAAAAAGCAAAAAGCAATTTGCCAACCAGTTGGCAGTAAGAAAACTAATAACAAGAAGCTGATTTCTACATGCTGTTCTAATACTAATTAGAACACCAATATTTCTGAACAAAGAGAAAAATATGGTAAACAGAGAGATCTTCTAACCCCGTAGCATAAATTAGAAATTGGTAAAAATAAAATCTGCTTAGACAAAGAACATTAAGAAGTATTGTGGCATTGTGATGAGAAAAAGTAATAATTAGAAGTGAATGATATAGGAACTCTCAGTCTCAGAGGTTGCCTAGAGACCAAATTTTATTCATTTTATGAAGCGGAAAAATCTAAATGTTGAAGTTGTGAAGCTAGTAGAAAGGCAGTTATTCAGAACACAGGATATTTTATGGGAACAACAAAGCTGACAATGTTTTAAGAAAATAAAGATTTTTTAGGAATGATATGTTGACAGTAGTGTAGTTGCTGCCAATCTCATCAGCAATCTGCATATTCATGTTTGTTGCATCACTTAGTGGATTTTTTTGTTTAGCTGCTATAAGCCTCTCTTCCACTATGTTGCATTTAAACATAATATTTTTGATAGTTTCCTCAGTAAGCAGATAAGCAGTGATCAGCTCTCCACTCACTCCCTAAAACCAGCTGTGTGGAGGAGAGAATCTGAAAGGCAAAGGTGAGAAAACGCACATGTCAAGATAAAAACAATTTAATAACTGAAGGAGAGAGAAAAAAACCAAAGAAGTGATGCAAAGGCAATCACTCACTATCTTTCACCGGCAGTCTGAAGCTCAGCCTCTAAACAGTGACTACATAGGAACAACTTCTCCCCAGTTTTATTAATGAGCATGATGCTTTTGGGTACAGAATATCTGTTTAGTCTGGTGAAGTCAGCTGTCATATTTCTGTTCTCTCCAGGCTTTTGCTCACTTTGAGCCCACCTCTGGCAGGTGTGGGCTGAATAAGAAACAGGGAAAGCCTCACTTCTCCATAGAGATTGCTGTGTTACACTGGTGTGTCATCAATGTTTCAGAGATCTAAAACAGGATGGGCTGCTGTGAGGAAAACCTACTCCTCTGCTAGATCCAAACTTGTATATACTTGTATCCAGAAATAGAAAAATACTCAAATTTAAGCAAATTATGTTTTTGCTGAGATCTCACTGGAGCAAATGAATGTTGTGCTGAGATTTTAGGCAAAGAAATAAGGACTGTCAACTGTGTGGCATCCAGATGAAATGTCAAAATCAGTATAGTTTTATACTGACTGACAATAAGAATGTCAACAGATATACTTTAGTTTTCATGATACCTTTCTTTATGCATAAACAAGACTGTTTGGTACAGAACCACAAGAATTTAGCAGTGTTTCAGCTATCTTCAACTAACCCAATTTTTCTTCATGTTGCTAATCTCTAAGTAATGGACTCAAACATCCTGCATTTCAAGACTCTCTCTTTGTTCTCTGCTAAATCATTTATACACCTCTATCAGCAACTAAATCACAGCTACTATGTTTTAGTATGTCAAAAAAGGAAATGGGGAGGGGCTGTGTAAGTGAAGAAAGAACATGAAAATCTGGGAAATCCTTTCTTAGTAAATTTGGGAGTGATACTACTAACTCACCTTGTAAAAAATGTGCATTTTCCACCACTGAAAACATTGAAAATCATCTGCAGGGTTTTTTGACATAACTCTGGACATAAATAATCAAACAAATGTAAAGATTTAACCCCTTTTTAGGATTAGAAGATCCACACAAAACAGCACATATTAAATATGCATAAGTACACACACTTCCATCTGTACACATATATACAAACAAATACATATGTCCAAACAAACATATATATGTAATGTAATTTTCATCATATACATAATGATAAAGCCTTTCCTCCAGAATGAATATGAGAAAATCACAGTGTTTATTATACTTTCTGGCTTACCTACCTGTAATCTTGTAAAGGGCTACTCACAGAGCAGGCTTCTACCCAGTAGCATCTGGGAAACCACAGTGTGAAAACCAGTGAAGGTACCTCATATAAATGTCAAATACTTCTCCCATGTTATATGAAAATTCTTCCTCTAGGAACTGATTTGGGATGCTGCCCTCTGATTGATTTACTGTAATCACTCAGGAGAAACATGTTTCTTCAAAAACCTACTTGCACATGGATCAAGTAGTGGTACAGTACACTGGAGACACAACTGAAAATATTCGTACTTCCTGTTTAGCTTAACTTTTGTACTGTTGTCTTTTTTTTCCCCTTGAACTATGGAACTGCTGTCTGATAAATTTTGAGACAGTCAATTAGACGGAGACTGTTTTTTCTTTATTTCTTCTAATTCAATTTTTTCTGTATTTACTCTGGCATGTAGTCCCTCTTTCCCACACTTCTTATCTTTCCACTGAGTCCATCAATTCTGAAGTAGCAGCAGCACAGATGGAGTTTATTTATTTCTGGAAACCCAGACTTCATTCTTCAGCATAAAAGTGAGTCATAATTTGCAGATATGTAACTGACAGAAAGCCACATCAAAGTAGATTTATAAATAGTCAAAGGACCTTTTCACACAGCGGCTGTGTAGACAGAAATCCACTGTGATTTGCTGCCATTTTCTATTCCTCACTTCAGCATAATTTTCATGTTACACTGTACAGAATCAGAATACACACCACACTACACGTGCTTTATATCTTTGTGATAATGCTCTGATGTCAAACTATACAGGATGGGGATGAAGATGAAAAGCACTTGGGACTTCTGCCTCTTGCAGGATGATTATTTCTAACAAAAATTACAATTTGAAAGTGGGGTTGGGTATTCTGAAATAAACTTTCATGTGGAAAGGCCTTCCTTAGAGAAATCTAAGCTATTTTGCTTCCCTATATATTTGTCTTTCATCAGGCTGTTTGTCACAAGCAGATCCCAGAACCACCTACTGATCATACAACACTATTTTGTTAAAATACAGTCTGACATTTTGGGTGAAAAATTAAAAAAAAAAAAAAAGAAGAAGAAAAGAAAATACCTATGTGTCATTGTATCTTGATCTTTATAATGACATGATCTGAAATTTACCTAACTGTAAGAGTTTACTATGTAGATTGTATGTAGAGTTTGCTATGGGCTGTGAGTTTGCATTCAGGAATCTACCTTCAATGAGCCTCCTACTAGAAACTCAGAAAAAAGTTAACAAATCCTCTTAAAATCTCCCCTGACCTCTTCACTGCACATAGAATTCCCATGACTATTTCTCATTCTTGGTCAGAATTAATCTGTATATTCTCTGAGATACATTGCTTGTTGTTTTTCTCACATTATTTCTTCATCACAAAGACAGCCAACTATCTGATTTTTTACCTATTTTATCCTTGCATGGAGTGATCAATTTTTTATCTAAAAAGGCAAAAGCTCAGCTAGAAGTTCACCTGGCCAGGGTTGCAAAATATAATAGTAGGTGTTTTATTGAAAAAGAGGGCCAAGGAAAATCTCCATCCTTTACTGGGCATACCAAAGAATGGGGTCACCAAGGATGAAGAAAAGGATGAAAAACTTAATGCCTTCTTTGCCTCAGTGTTAGACAGAAAGCCTGGTTATCCTCAGGGCTCCTGAGGTGGTACAAAGGGACAGGGAGCAAAACAGGCTATGGTGGTGAATACCATAA
>WEIU01021536.1:0-23571 GCA_013389925.1 Aegithalos caudatus
TTACATATTTTCCTATCTTGCCTTAATATGGTTTTATAAAAGGCTAAACATTCAGTCTCTTTCCAGAGACATATGGCAGCCAAAAAGCTTTCCTAATGTGTCCCTTGAGAAGTCTCTGGAGCAGAGGAGTCCCACATGGGATGGATCTACCAGAAACTTCTCTGTCATACCATGTCCTGGTCTCTGTCACCAGTGCTGAAAGAAGATATGTTCCAAAAATGTCAAAGCTCTGGTGCACCCTGAAAAGTGTGAAAGTCATGAAAATTCAGAAAAGATTCAATGTTACTCTGAGTTAGATGGCAGCATGTTAAGGCCTGAAGTTTATGAGATTTATAAGTTACCAAAACCCTTCCAGTCTTTGGCTGGATCAGTGATTCTGGCCTACATATTTTGGTAGACACATCCTCCTCCATAATTAATTTGATACAATCCTGTTTTGACAAATATGCTCTTCAAACATAATATTATTTCCTGACATATTTTTCACAAAGCTCTACATCTGTTTTGCACCTTATATTCATTATTTTAGGCAGCTCCCACACCAGAGTCCTTGCACTTCATGTTCCCAAGACAAGAAATTGAGTGACTAAGGGAAAAATGTATGAAAGAAGGTGGCATGAATAACAATGAAGATGGGTGTGCTCACATAAATCAGAAGTCACCATGGTCACAGATGGCCTCCAGCTTCAAGACTGCCAGGTGACAGTGATTTGTAGGCAGTGCAGCAAAGACAGGCCTTGAAGGGAATTTTGGAAGACAGTCAAGGGGTAGTTGAAGTTTGCCAGATTTTACAGGAGAAGGTCTCTAAATGGAAAAATGCAGACAAATAAAGAGATAAATGTTAGTGGAATCAAGCAAAGGCACAGAAAATCAGGTATTGCATTAAATAGTGAAGGAAGTCTCAGCAATGAGACAGAAACTGTTCCTTTGACTTTGTTATAAGTACCAAAGCTGGTATTTTTTAAAATGAAATATGATTTTTGGTTTGGTTTTAATTGTCCAGCTTATATTACAAGCTTATATTAACAAGCTTGTTGGGTCTTTTTCCACTTGGAAAAAATAATGACAACCTGTCACTATTTTCTGAAAATATTAACAACTTGCATTGGAACATTGGTGAAAGGCCAAGTCTATTAGTATATTGTTAAGAAACATGGTGGATACAAAATCAATCTGATATAACAAACACAACTTTGTATCCCTACTCACCTATATCCATGTTTGGTAGCTCTTTCTGAATCATAAATAATTGTAATGTTACTAGTAAAATCTTTGAGGGCAAATTCTACAGGCAAAGGTTCTTCCTAAATTAACTGATACAGTTGAGAAAAAACAGACAAGCTTCTGTACTGTCAGTTTTCTAAGCCTTTGACAGAAGCATTCCATCATTCCCTGTAGATTTACCTTCTCTGACCCTCTGACACAAACATCTGAATATGCCATTTAACTTGCTAGTAATGTAACTATAGAGAATAACACAGTCTTGAGTAAGATGTGGACATGTTCAGACAAGAAACAAATGGAGGAGTCTAAATTTGAAGTTGCAAGTAAGCATCATTCTAGAACAAATTTGCAAGGGTGGATCCCGCCCTGTTTAGGTCCTGACAGAGCCCATGGCTTTCACTGGCATCTGGGAGTGATTGAAAGGAGGGAGCACTGGCAAAGACCATTCAATTATTAAAGATCTTGAAAACCATTATTTAATTTCTCTGTATATCAGAAGAGAAAGAGGAGGACAAAAAAATCCCAAACCCCAAAACCTAATTTCCTTTCACCAATTTCCTTAATTTTCTAGGAAAGCAAAGAGAAATTTCACACCTTCCTTAGTGACATGTATTGAGGGCAAGTATCCAAACATAAAACATTAGAGTTTTAGGAGCCATGCACTGGACCATTGACTTCTCTCAATATTATTTATGCTAATATAGAGAACCAGATCTTTCTTTGCAAGAGAAAGATTCTGGGCATGTATCTGACTTGGGAAGGTGGCAGTTTAGAGACTGGGTGCTACTGTTCAAAGAAAAAAATTCAAACAAGCTCATTGTACTTGAAATGCATACAACTGTACAAGGTTACAGAAGAAAAACCCAACAACAAACTGAATCAAAGAAGGGGAAGTGCCTAACCCTCAGTGACCCGGTTAGAAGGACTCTTACAATAACAGGTATTTGGTGTTGTTAATTAATGACCAAGCCCAACTTCAGCACTTTTCATGTGGGGGATAAGCTACAGATCATTGCATCGGTCTGTTGGAGTGGGAGGAGGTGGGAGCTCCCCAGGAGGGTGCCCATATCTGGTAGGACAGAGTGGGAATGTCAGGGAACACAAGAGATCCCTCTCCCAATTGGTGTGTCCAAACTGATGCTGAGCACTTCACAAATGCTGTGCAAGGTTCATAGACAAGCTGGAACAAGACCAAAACTTCACATGCAATCCACCTCCCTCAGCTATTTTGAGTTTGTGTCAGACAGAAGTTTGGACATGGCTAATGCTTTTTCCAAATGTAGACTATAAAATCCTGGGATCATTTCAGAGCAGAGTTCTTTTATTGGGATCAAAAAGCAGCTAATGTCATGGTTCATAATGTCCACAAAATCCTGATCCAAATCTCACCAAAAGCTTACAAAATTCAAATGTCACTTTCTTGGTCTATCCCTGACAGAGACAAGGAAACTAAAGCCATCTAAACCACCTGAAGAGTCTTGGCAAACCAGTTCTGTTACCTCATGAAAAGGTCTGGATACAGTAGCAGATTATGTGTTTATCCAAAGCTACTAAGCCATGAAAAGGTGGTTCTATCACTAGCAGAAGTACATTTAAGTGGGAGGTGTTATGCAGCATGATGACAGTATAATTTAATATATTATCTTATATTATTACTATTAATATTATTTATCTTTTTATATTATTATTTAATGTTTCTAGCACCATATCAGACTACACTAATAATTCATATTTCTGCTCTCTCCTAATCTGTTAATGCTCATCAGTAAATCAGAAAATTATGATTAATTCTGAAAGTACTGCTGCTCTATTTCCTGAAAATCATATTTTTATACCAAATTCTCTGCATATCACCATATTTATACACTAGAGATAATTTCCATTGGAAATATAAATGAGATGGAACTGTTCACTAACAAAATAGTTGTGTATTAAGACCTCTGATCATGAACCTCAAGATGTGCAGGCTCTGGTTTGTCCGAACTGCAGGCCAGCATATGCAGGTGGAATGCAAGTTGTAACCAAATGTGATTATAGATTTATTTTGTAAAAAGCATGACTCATAATGGCCTCTCTTTCTAAAAAGCTGTGTAGCAGGATATTTTAATGGCTGTGTTCTCAAAAATATCAGCGTTGGTGACTGAGGTCTTTTCCAACACTCACAGCTTTCCACAAAGTATTAAAATGAGAGATGTTTATATAAAGCTGACACCCTGAATGCTAATCAAGTATCTTGGTGACATAAATGTCAAATAAATTAAATCTGGTGAGGTAGAAACATGTCCTGTAGCATTTTTTACATGACATTAGGAATGCAGTAGCATGGTAGCTCAGAACAGAGCTGTACTAAGTAAGGAAAAGCAGCAAGGCTAGAGAGGGAAAGCAGCAAAGAGAGTGAAAATTGTTTTAAGTGATTGCTGACTGCAGGTGCCCAATTTGAATTTCCTTGTGTCTGTACTTTTCCCCTCACAAGTGCTGAATGTCTGCAGTATGCAGGATTTTTGAAAACAGTTTTTAAGTTACATGGATTTCAATTTAAATATGTCAGGCATGAGCATTCATTCAAATGTTAGCGTTCTTTTTTTCCAACTCTAACGTCAGTAGAGCCATTTTCAGCAATTTCTTTAATTTCTTTCATTTTTCTGACAAGGAAGAATTACTTAGTTGGAGCTCAATTATATTCTGGTTTCCCTGATTATGTAACTAAATTGCCATAAAACAAACCAAGGATGGGTTCAGCACAGCTAACATGGAATGGGAAAGTGCAGTTGACCTGTGACTGCCTTCTGGGTGACAATAGACAAGGCCTTCTCTGATTCAACTCCTGCTTCTGCATAGTGCTGGTTCAGATTTGTTCCTCCTTTGTAAAAATTGGGTGGACACATTTTTCTTCTCTCCACCCATCTCACACAGTATTCTGTTGACAGATTCTTCTGTTTCAAGGCAGCTGCTAAAACATACCTCAGGAATTAATTTCTTTTAGCACCAAAAGCCCTGGTGTCAGAGTAAAGTATTTCCTTGTCACAGCCTTCATATCACTTTACATAAAGCTATAGGATAAGGAAAATATTGAAGTTTCCCTAGAGGTGTCATTTGATCACAAAGCAGAGTGTATGTCTCAGAGAACCATCCTTGAATTTATGGTAAATTCTGAGAAAAATCTAGAAAAATCAGTGCAAACCTATTTTCATCTACTCATGTTTGAAATTAATGCTAAAGTTATATATCAAAGGCAAAGTCATTCAGTAGCACGTTACCACACCCCCTTATCTCCCAGATGTATAGCTTGTTTTCACTCAGGTAATTACACACTTACACAAAGACTATAAGTCTGTCAAATATAACAGGAGTAGGAAAGACAGCTGTTATGCAATGTTTTTATTTCCCAAATGCTACCTAAAGACTGGACTGCACAGGTGAAAGAGTAATTGTTTTTAGCTCTGCCATATTTGCACATGGCTTCTCACAAATAAGCAAACTTCCTTTAAAAGTAATTGCAACAAAGGGCAGATGAAGGACAAATATATTTGCTTTGTGCTGATCCACACTTAGCACAGCATCCAACAAAAATTTTACTCTCCAACTGCTGGTTTTGTGTGAACTTGCATTTTTTACAAGTTCATGTGAATTTTGCAACCTGAATGAGAGCAGTAGGACTTGAATGAACTTTCACAATCTGTGTCAGAACCAGCACTGAAAGGAAACTTGTCTCCCAAGTCACTGCATCACTGGTGTGATGTTGATGCTGCAGCACCAGTTCTGGAGGGGAGGCTACACAGTGGAGGTTCAAGTGTATCTAAGTGGATGGAACTGATCTGGCAAATTCCTCTTAGTGAATGCTTCTTGCAGCTACTCAAGGGTCTACTAGATGTCTCAGCCTCTAGTGCTCCAGCCAACACAGGTGCCAGAGACCTCTCCTACAGAAATGTTACAGCCTAGTGTCTTCCAGAGAAAACCAAGCAAATCCCAGGGACTTTAAATCAGCCCTATGCAATTGAGAGCTGTACTATTTATAGATCCTCTAGGAATCAGTCCACATCTAAGCAACCTCAGCAGTAATTAAAATCATAGCATAGATACCATGAATTTTTCTACCAGTTTATATAATTTTGCTAATAAATACATCCCATCTCAGCTTAAAATCATCTGAAGGTTTCAAAGCAGTAAATCATGAGATACTGCAGCAGGAGACTGCTAGCATTGATGAAGAGGTGTCAGCCAAATCTCTTTTATGGGAATTCCAGAGACCAAATCTCTTCCTATTGCAGCATGTCCCAGGAGGCTGCAGAGAATGGCTTTCCCCAGCAAAGATGACCCTGGGTCTGCTCAACAATGATAAGAGTTCAAACCACAGGCAATTTTTCCTGTGTTGCCTTTAGCAACACTGATATGAAAATAATGATAGATACCCTGTTAATAACAACTCCTGGAGTCCTAGCTGGGCTATTTTAAAAAAGAAACAAGCCTTTCTCTTTTCCTAGCACAGACAGCTCAAAATAAAGGCTGCAAAAGCAATACCTACCTGCCTTTCAAATAGGTGTGCTGGGAGCCTTCCTGTACTGTTGGTGTGTGTTCCTGCAGCAGCATTAGTCAAGCGTTTCCTCACTCTGCCTCAGCTGCCTGGCTCTGGGAATGAGGCAGTGTTTTGGTAGCAATGCCATCTGCTCCTTTCCAGTCATGAAGGATGTTGAGGATAAGCTAGCAGGAGTGGTGATGCACTGCAACCTCCCACCACCACCAGTGACCTGTTGTCACTGACCTGCATTTTAGTTACAGGCAAGTCTCTTTGCCCCAAGCTCATTTCTCTTCCATAGTTCACAGGAAGCAGAACGGGATGAAAATTACTGTCCTAATGACCTTCAAGATGGAACTGGCCTGGCACAGCATCTCTCAAAAGAAGCACCAGAAACACTGCAAGGCCAATACAGCTTCAAGTGCTAGTGCTGTCATCAGAACTCCATTCACTGTGCACTTTCTATAGCCACGTGTGCTGTCACTAGCATGGATTGATCTACATTACTAAGTGTTTCATAAAAGCTTACAGGAATCAAATACCAG
This sequence comes from Aegithalos caudatus, assembly GCA_013389925.1. NCBI lineage: Eukaryota > Metazoa > Chordata > Aves > Passeriformes > Aegithalidae > Aegithalos > Aegithalos caudatus. The sequence goes on from WEIU01021536.1 coordinate 6,283, forward strand.
AAAATGTGTAAGCATCATATTACAGTTTACTAACGCAATAATTTTGTGGCTTGCACTGAGGTTTCACTACTGCTTTCCAAGCCAAGTCTCCAGAAACATGAAAGAATTTTCTGTGCTTAAGTAAACGCTGTTTAAGGAATAAGACAACCTCCAGCACAAAGAGGAAACTCTTGCATCATTGGATGGGAGGGATGCCACAGTATTTCATTAAAAGGAACAGAAAATTGATGATTGTTTCTATCTACATGGTGTGTATTCAAACACTCATTAAAGTGTTCACTGTTGAAAACACACACTAAAATCACAACATTTAACACAATACATTTCAGTTGCTCTGGCCAATCTTCTAGAATCCCTGGACTTGTTAAAACATTTTCCAATATGCATAAATATCCTATTCTCATTACATTTCTAAGAGCAAGGATGTAGAGGTACTGCTAGAGTCTTCTCACTTCTAAGAAGTCAAATTGACTTCTTGAACAAAAAGCAACTGCTTCTGCATTTAATTTCTGCCACTAGTCTTTCTAATTCTTTATGAGACAGACACAGTCAATATTATTTGTTTTTAATAAAAAAGAGATTACTGAGATTGCTGGAAGGAGAGACTAAGGTGAAATACCTAAGTGGATAGCTACTTGTGTCACTGTTAGGAATAAGACAGTCACACAAGATCTAGAGAAGGTAAAGACAATACTTTAGGTTATGGAATGAGATTGTTTACATTTAGAGGAACTTCAGGAAGAGGTTAAGATTCACACAGTACTCAGAAGGATTAATCCTCACTGGAGGATAGTAGAGCATTACTGACACAGACAGGGCTATTTACAAGACAGAGAAGTCTCACAGTTAGGGGTTAACTTGAGAGAACTACAAGTCACATACAGTGTGCCTAACAGAACACACAAGAATATGTACTGGAATCCATGAGAAGGGAACATCAGAAAAGGTATCCTAACACCACTTCTCAGAAATCATCTGTCCTGTATCTACCCTTATCTTTGAAAGACTGACTTCTGTAGCTGTCAAAGCTGCCCTATGTGTGACATTCTGCACGAAGAAGGCTCAAAACCTAGTGAATCCACTCAGCAGGGGATTTCTCCTCTGAGAGGGAATCCTTTTGTAGCATAAGGAAATTGCAGCTGTTCCTTCCTCAGCTCCTGCTATAGGAAATGCAGCTGGAAAAGTCAGCAAGGCCTGGACAGCAACAACTCCTGTTTCCAGCTTCTGAAATAATGGGTCAGCTACTCTTTCATGTAACTTTTATAAAAAGGTATGAACTGACAAATTTTGCTTGGACAAGTTTAGAAGAGTTTGCCACAAAAATCTGAGAAATTAGTGTGTTCACTGAAGCCATAGCCTTGTTTCCAGCTTTATTTCCATCCACATTCAGCAGTTAATTACATTTGAAAAAACAAGTCTTGTATGATGCAAGTCTTCCAGGAAGCTGGTGTTTCCAATTAATTCAGAACCTTGCTAATCTGCTCACTCTTCCAGGGGCTGGCACAGAGCTCTACGCTCAACTACCACTTGAGATGCATATGCTGAGATCTTCTGCAGAAGGGGAACAGAACATGATTTAAATTCATGGTTTTCTTCTAAAATTGGAAAATTTATTTCAAGCCCTATAGATAAGTATTTGTAGCATCCTGTACAAAGAGGAGCTCTGTTACCTTAGGCTAGATGACACACAAAACAAAAAGGCTTGCCCTATGACTATTAATTAGTCAAAGTGATAGGAGATTTTGGTAATGTTTTTAAAGATACATTTAAGCAATAGGGAACACACTACACTCCTCTGTACTCTTTGTCTCACGCCCATCTCTTAAATATGAACATTCAACACCTCCCCTCAATCAAGTCTGGTTGTGCGGCTTTGCTCAGTTTGAGTTTTCATAATAGTCTTGCCTTGGATACAACAGCCTTGGAAGTACTGGAACAGTCAGACACCAATTCAAGAAGGGCACTTGAGAAGAAAGGCCTCATGTCTCATTAAGGTTAACAGATCTAAGCACATGGACTGCTGCAGCTTTGCTTATCAGCATGCAGTCAAGCAACTATACAAGTAATGCATTTAGGCACATCAGAGTTCTTGCTGCATCAATATAGTCATGCTTCTGAAATACTTAACTGGAAGTCTAGCAAAATTATCCTCAGACAGCTAAATTAGATTTTTTGGAACTCCAGGAGTCTGCAAATTAGGACTGCTGGTTTCCATCCATCTATCTTAGACAAGTCTCTTAAGTAATACTTTCTTCTTGTACATTGCCTGCAATGCAGAGAAGGCCCAGTGCAGGACTGTTTTAAGAGCACAAGCAAAACAAGACAAGATACATAAGATAAGAAAAGTCAGAAATTTGTCTTTTTAAACTGTGTTTTCAGCTAAGAAAACATTAGCCATTAGTATTAGCCATTATTGCATTAGCCATCTTGACTTAACCTTTCCATGGTGGCTATGGAAGTAGTGATCCAGCAGATTTAAGATAACACACAGGGAAAATAGAATAAATTCAGTTGTAAAGGAACTCCACTTGTGTGTGAGATTATTCTAGGTGTGAATTAGCCTAAGTAGTTTATCCCCAAGTAATTTTCAAACTCCTGTGCCAACTAACACTTTGCCAAAAGCAGAAAACTCACTGCCAACGCTTACTTTAGAGTTCAGCACAGTGCTGCATCTTGAAAATCCATTCTGAGAGAAGGGCTGGACTTGGAGCTGATAAACAGGATAGGAGAGTTCAATGCTCTGTGGCCGCTCCTCAGAGCTCTTTCCAAAAATAAACTACTACACCCTTTAAAAAAAAAGTTATCCATGCAAGACATTAAAGCCCTCAGCTCAAGCCCTCTTTGTACACAGCAGGAGGAGATGTTATCAGAAGTAGCCCAGCCAACAGAAACAACTCCTAAAGCAAAATCCTTTTGTGACTGGTCCATTGTTTCTGAACGCCCAGCAAGAAGCAAAGAAGTCCCTCAATGGAATGGAACAAACCTGTGTAACAGCAAGAAGCTTTGCAAATATCATTAGCTACTATTCAAAACAGCAAGACAGTAGAAAAACAATGTGAGGGCTTACACATGCTTTATCACTACTTTGCACTCCCCATGCACAACTGTCCCAAACAATAAAAGGGCAGGAGGTTGCTGTCTAGTGAATGGAAAGGATATTGCAAGGCAGCACCTCCCGAAGCCAGGCTCAGAGTTAAGTGCAAGCTGCTGCAAAATGCACAGCAGGAACCTGCAGTCAGACTGAAGTTCAGGCTTCACTACACCAGGGAGCAAGGACATGCAGGGACATCTATCACACCTTGCACAGATAATCAGCGTTTGGAGTAGCACTGCCTCTCTGCATCTGAGCACACACTCTGGCCTAGGCAGGTGCACTAATAGTGTCAAAGGCCATCCATGCCATTTAGAGATTACTGTTTCCTCCCTGGGGTTCCAGAGGCACACAAGTGTCACATTTGGTGACTGATCTTTGGCACATCATCCACAGAATAACCCTCATGCAAAGCATAGGAAAAAGTCACACAGAGGACAAACAAGAATTATGTTGTTATAGCTGATACAGCCAGAGCAACATATAAAACAGGAGAAGCAGATAGTAAGAGAATGTAAGAAGATACGAGATAGAGCAGTCCCACCCAAAGATGTGCTGCCAATATTTTAAAATAACAGCTCCCAGAAGCATTTCCCTGTCATGTGATGGATCCCACACAGGAGGAGTGGCTGTGCTGAAGAGAGAAGTGCTGGGTGGGTCGAGGAATCTGTTTGCTCTTCTCTTGTTTTCCCCATTTAAACAATGTTTTTATAAACACAACCAAGGAGGGAGGTGGCTCCACTTGGCAGACAGGCTCCTCCTGAGTAAATTTGCTGAAAGTGATTATTCTCTGTTCCTGAAAGCTGTACTGAGCATACTCAGTAGCTGTGCACAGAGCTCAGCAGGTACAACCCAAAGGAGTGCTGAAGGCTTTATGCAGGGAATTAGATTGATCCTTCCCCCAATATTCATTTTTCATCCTTCCAAAAGTAACTGCTCTTCCAGTATAAGATACATTTTAAAAGTAACTTCTTTTTACTCCCAAACTTGCTTGCATGAACCTCAAACAGGGTTGCATGACTAATAACCAGAAAATGTAATTTGGCATGAAAAATCACTTTCCTTTTCAACAAGGGCTGGTTCCTGAAATTCCAGTGACCATCCTCCCAACACACATTTGTCCCAAACCTTACAGACTGACACAGATATACTGAGTTTGATAAATATGCTTTAGATTCTTTCCCTATAATCCCCCTTCTTTTAGATGTTCACTTGTTTTCTGACCACTTTTCAGATTCTCAGAAACAGAAGAGATGTAGAAGTACTGCAGTGCAGCAAGGCTCACTCCTGTTCTCACTAGGAGATGCAGTGTAGGAGGAACTTGCTCTTAAATCACCCTTTTCAGTCCTCTTCCCCCACACACATACAGATGATGCTTAATTATAACTGACACGTATTTCTGCTGCAGGGATTGCTTTATGTATTTCAGTCACCTAATGCTAAAAAAGCCCAATCTTATTTAAGTCCCAGACCAGATTCTCAAAAATCAGAGCTAGACAGCTCATTTTATGCTCAGTAAGATGGAGACTTTATATACATCTGTTTTTTCATAATCAATAACCAGGTGTTGAATTGTCCTCTGGGGAAGAGGCCTCTAGGAGGGCTGAGAGACTGTGGAATTACAAAGCTGCTTACTTCAAGGCCACTCATGATTTATGCACTATATGATTAGCCAGAATCAGCCTCTAGAGTTAAGCTTGCAGACACTAGTTTGCAATAGACAGAAATAGTAAGTGACCTAATCAGATATTTTGCTACTTAATACATAGCCTAATTAAGATATTATAATATTCAGGAAGTAACATAAGGCCCATGCCCTGTAAGAGATTTCTTGTAATATGAGAAAATCACATTTGTGTAGGTTTAGAGTAATTAATAAGAGGAAAATGCTGCTAGAAAAATAAATAAATAAGAACCAGAAACACGCAGGAATGTTGGCAAAGAAATAGAGAGGTCCATCAGCAAACCAAAGCAGCACTGTGATCTGGGCTGAAAATAGTTCCAAAAGTAAATTTAGCATCTTCAGTACATTAATAAATCCATGTGCACGGCATGTAGAGAATGGCACATACGGCGAAAGATGTTAAAAGTAAGGGTAAGGGAAACAGTCTGTGTTACCATGAGGTATTTAAAAGCACCAGATTCTTCACTCAAGGATGAAACAAAGGTAATCTTGCTTCAGAGAAGACAAGACAAAAGTGGATTTGGGCTCTTTTCAGGACAAAATAAGACAGAATTCATGGTGGTCAAAATATAGTGACAACAGGCAAAGTCTTACTTCCAGTAGCCTAAATGTAATCTGTTTCAACAGGCTGAACTTCTCAAAAAGGCCTGAATGAGGGTGAGAGTCAGAACCCACTGCTTGAGAAGGTTAGCAGTCAGTTCAACATCCTTATCAGAGGGTTCAGCCTGCTCCCACTGGAGCCAGAAAAGGGAAATCTATTACTATAACATATTGCATCCTCTCCACAATGCACGTCTAAATGCAACTGCAGTGCAGTCTGAGGTTAGCACTCAGTTTGCCTTGCTTGGACAGTTACCCCATGCAAGGGCTTACATCAGGCCACGACATTCCTCATTTTAGGACTCTGATCCCTCTGATCTGTGTTTTGGTCACAAACCACTATTGACAGCTGGCAGCCAAGATTCCCAGAGTGCACATAAGTCACACAAAAACACTAAACAGTCCTCCAAAGGTAAATAACGTTTCTCTACCTCAAACTGCAGAACATCTATACCTGCAGGTGGTCACAGGCTAGGTAGCTAGGGGCAAACAGCACAGCTGAATGGGAAGACTAATGCACAGTTTTCCTTGGCTAACATCAACTTTTTAAAATAAAAAATTACCAGAGCCAAGTCACAACATTGCTTTAGTGCACCATGATCCAATATTTAATCTTTCAAGGATTCACCTTCCTCCACTCCCTTAATGCTGATAGTACCACTGTTTTCCAGGGGTCAGCGTTCCATGACTGGAACAAAATAATGCACTTCCTGTAAGAAGGGGGAAGACAATAACAAACTATTGGAGTGAAAGCCAGTCTTGATATAAGGATATCAAACTACATGAAGCTCACTGTATTCCAGACACATTTTGCAATTATTCACTTAGATACAGCATTAACAGATCACCTATCATTTCTAGTTTAAATTTGCTGGCTTCCATTTACCACAAATCTCTGTGCTCTAATCTGGGCTGCCTAGGTTGTTTTTCCTTTGTGAGATATTCCACTAAGCTAACTTTAGCTAAAACCAAGAACTCCAAGCATATTTCATTATGCAAATTGCATCAGATTTCAGAGTGTTACTGAGAAAGTCATGTTCAGTTCATTATATTTGTAATAGCAATTGCTAGGAAGCCCAACAGATAGCTGAAAAGCAACTGTGGGGTTTTTGTTATCAAGGGTGAATTCAGCTGCATGAACAAGATAGAAACCAAGTTCTGGCTTATTTCAGAGACTGCACCTTCACAATTCCCCCTGAAGAATATTGAATGGCTACAAACAAGACAAATTCAGTTCTGATAAGAGCATTAGATTAGAAAACATTACTGACTCCATAACCCCATGCACAGTGTACTGTTATAGTTGTGGCATGGTTTTTTGAATACAGTGACTTTGTCTAGTCATCATTTACCCTTCAAACTTTCTACTTAAGCTTTTGAATTATCAGTTACATCTTAATCATACCAGTAAGAGGCTTTCATTTGGTTTTCATTTTTCTTTAAAGTAATCAGCATGGTCCAACTTTGAAGCTTTACCCAAAGTGCAGTTTAACACATTTACACATGACTTGCCAGGTCTTAATAACTCAGTGAAGGCAAAATGTTTAAGTCAATTTTCTTCCTGAGAGATAGATTTTAAGTACATTATGATTATAATGGCTTACTAAACAAAAAGGAATCTGATCATCTAAGCTGCTTTATAGTTAGGATTTTATTCTTGAACTGTCTTTCAATGTTTCAAATGCTCAGAAACACATGTAACAGGCAATGGAATTGTTTAAAACATTACAAAAGGCAAGAAAAGTATTCATCTATTGCACCGTGTGACTTCTACAAGACAGCCATGAAACATTCACATCTCTAGGGCTGACTGAACATCTTTTATAAATAAAAGGTAAAATAAAAAATGGCCATTTTACCTTATTACAGATCCAGATGTAATGACTAGTGGCACTGAGCTAGTCTGAGAGGCATATTGTAGATACTCAGGCCAATCTCAGTGTTACCAGCATCTCAGCATTACCTCACATTAGATATTCAGGTAGGAGTAAGCATGTTAATGTAGTCACGTATTTTAGAAATATGCATTTTAAGTGTTCCCTGAATGTGGTAGACCTTAAGAAGTATTCTCTACAGAGAATATTCTGATAGTTATTTTGTGCATTCATGTTACTAAGCAACATATGTATCATCCTACACAGTTGGCCATACTTGTCCAACATCATGCAAAGAAGGATGACATTGTAAAACCATAAGCAGAGCTAGATCAATAAACTTGGAAGATGCTGGAGCAATGACTGTAAAAGTGTTCTGTGACTGCCAGTTTGTGTATATTAGGTAGCACTACAGGAAGTCCACTTCTTAGTCTCACATACCAATTCTTCTGTTGAACTTACACCTACTTGTGCAAGAAAGACTGATTTTTTCACAAGGTGTCTCTTGTGAAATAATTTTTGCCTCTGCAGTTGAGCACATGACTCTGTTTTTAGGCGTCCTATTCATAGCTGCAAAATGCGGCTAACAAATGACATTCAGTGAATCTTAATGAAGCAGGTAAGAAAGATTTTTCTTAGAACTTCTACATCACTCTTGGGCACAGATATTTTATGACCAGGTAAAGACAGACATCTCTGCTCCTAAGTACTCAGCTTTGGAGAAAATAAGGTCAATTCTTTAATTGGAGAAGCAACATTCTAAGACAAAGTAGCAGCAAACCTGTAATGTTACTGTTACAAGGTGATTTATGTTAAAAGCAAGGACAGAACCAAAAGAGTTTATAATAAATTGTATTAAGTATAGGGGATGCAATGTTCACAGGGGATCCACACCCCTTTATGTCTGCAACACATCTCAGCGTGATGCTGCACACCTGTGTTTAGCTACAGCATTTGAAAGATTTTCATACTGAAGTCTCAGAATTACACCCTATATTCATTATTCCATAAATGATCCTGTTGAATTCAGAGAACTCTTCCTGAAAGCAAAGCCAAATATGTGGGTAACATTAACAGAGTAAAAATTTATCTGCAAAAGTTTTCTTAATACAGATTTTCAACTGTGTTCTTCTACAAACTACAAAGGCATGATTCTAAAAATTGTGCAAAACAATTACATAAATGCTCAGGAAAACAGAAATCTTCAACAAATATTAGCCTCTTTTTTGGTAGAAAAGTATTTGATCAGAGTTTGAATTAAGAATTATGCTCCATAGTCATTGTTTGAACTCCTAAAAGCATGAGTAAATTGACAGGCTTATGCCAGTTATCTCAAGGCTGTTTTGCACAAATCACCCACCATCCATGTTCATTCCCCTATAACTTTCTCTTTCTAGGACTGTCCTTGTAGCAAAAGTTTGCATGGACAAATACTGACAGAAATGTTAGGATTCAAGGGTTGTCAGGTGGGTTGGTTGGTTTGTTGGTTGGTTGATTGGTTGGTTGTTGGGGGAGATTTGTAGTTGTTTGCCAGCCTTTATTCTTGCAAAAGAAAAGGTTGTAGCATTTACCTATTTCTGCCATACATATGTTTATGGCTTACACCAATATAGGTATTATCAGATACCCAAGTGCAAGCTGTAAGTCAGCCAGGCTGTGTCAGAGCCTAAACTGGCAATCAGTGCAGCTCTTTTGTCTCAGCGGAGGAATAACTAACACCAACTGATGATCTGGCCCTTTACATGCTGTCAAAAGAGGAGGGCTGTAGAAATCCACAGAATCAGGTTTTGTGTACATTTCCTGCCATTCTTTATCTCTGGTTTTCCATTGGCCTATTTCACAATTTTGTGAATTGTCACTCCAATTATATTTGGTTTTGCAGTTATTTAATTCTTCACACCCTGCCCCAGCCCTGATTTCACTACTGCTGAAGATTCAACTATAAATAGACTTTATAAACTCTAGAAATTCTCTAGCTTTCAGGTACTAAGGAATTACATTCCCTTCAATTGCATGGTAACTAGCTGGCTGTCAATTGAACAGCTTGAAACAAACAAACCAACCAACCCCAAGTGCAGACAAATAAAGGTTTTTGACTCTTCTGCTGTTGATAGAGTAGCACTGTATCACAATAGTAACTAGTCCAGACTCGCTAATGCCAGCAGAAGTGCTCACTGTTATTGCTATGCAGATTATCAGATCCATGAAAATAGTAAAATGCAGTGTCCCACCCCTGCAAACTGCATGTCTTCTACAAGGCTCCACAAAGAATCAAAGACTCAACAGCATCAACTATTTATATAGCACAGCCCATTTTTTTCTTTTGGATTTATGTTCTAGATGAACCTATGGCCTCAAAAAAGACTGATATCTCTGTCTACTATATGCATTAACTACAGCTTCAATGATTTTCAAAATTATTATTTTACTTTTTCGTAAAGACTATGTTATAACTGCATTAATTTTAGGAGTCTTTAGGATTTCATCTGTTTTAAATGCACAAATAAATTTTCAAATTTTCTGACCTAGCCAACTAATGAATCCATAATGAAGCCAACTAAAAAATCCATGAACTTCAGAGAAATAGAAAACAAGACATATTGGATCGAGGTTAAAATTCCACATGATATTCAGAAGGGCTGCAAAACTAAGTTCTAGATTGAAGAGAGATGGCAACTACTTTATGTCAAATTCATCACTAGATTAAACAGATGTGGTTTCCAAAGTTATGCCAAGTTGCAGCCACTTATGAGAACATGATCTTTTCAATTCCTGTTACTCCTACCCCCCTGCCCCCAATCCCTTCTTTGTTTTGGAATAAAGCCCAAAAGTGTGAACACCAGTTATGTTTTTATAATACTCCAGCCTCAGTTTCCACTAAGAGGTAAGAAAAGCCAAAATGCACATTGCAGGGCCCTTATAAATAGCAAACATCTAAACAGCACTCGTACAAGAGGAACGGATTGAAAATGGCAGCAAGATGCTAGACCTTACAGAATGTAAAAGTGCTAAAAATGGAGTAATCAGAGTTTGGCTGAAGAGTCAGGGTGCACAACACAGCACTGTTTCAAATATGATTCTGCATTGATTAATAGCAATGAGTACGTGTCACATTTTGCTCAGGCAGAAAGCACCGAGAACTTGTAAATAACTGCTAAATAACAGGCTAAAAGTTAAAGAGGGATTCAGTTAGCAATTACTACACTCAATAGTTCATGGATGCCTCATCCAGATATCCAGGTATCCAAAGAGACTTAAAGTGTAAGCAAACCAATAGGTCAACACTGTAGGCTTTTCTATTAATCTAAAAAGGGCTTTAAAAGACATCTGGAGTAGCCAGGTCTGGCTGTCTTGCCATCATTTAAAGATTTTTGTGGTCTCTTGTCATGCCAAGTCTCAGCTTTCCCCAGGCAAAAAGCGCTGAATAGAATGTTGAACAATGTTAGGCTAAGGATGTCTGTTGCTTGATTTTTAGTGTACTTAAAAGCCTGTATTAAAACCCTTGTCTTTTATCACTTCACTTTCAGTCGAATGAGGATTTGACATTTTCTCTTGCAGTAAGTAATTTCAAAGGTCTCTATTTCAAGTGATTTTAGTACATGAAGTACTGGATTAACAGCTCTAAAGACAAAAGACCAACGAAGAGCATATAATAGAGAGAGTGGTAGGGCAGCCTTTCATTCACCTAACCATGACCCAACTGGTGGTTATAAATGTGGACTTGATATAAATGCTGACTGCAACTTCAGCAACATGTTTCTCTGTAGCCTGTAATGGTAGTCTCTCTCAAATCTATAGATGTCAGCTTTGAAGATGCATTGAGCTGAACAAACCCAGGGATATGAGCAATGAGAAGACACTGAGATGTAAAACACTGTTCTAGAAATGGAAGGTCCACCTGCTGTCCACTACCCTTTGAATCTGCTAAATGCTATTGCATAGAAGGTCATTCTAGATCCAGTCTAGGAGCTGGGTTGTGGAAGCTGGTCAATTCAGCTGTATAGAGCTTTTAAAGAGTGAACAGTATATATAGGAGGATAACTACTACATGCACATTCCTGAAATTGGTCTGTGACTGTCAAAATCACCTGGATGCAAATAATAATACATCATTTCAGCCTATTATTCTCTACGTAATACCTGCAACATCAGGAGTATGTAGTGATCCTAGCAGCAAGAACAACCAGAACAACCACAGAGTTAACCATAAAGAACCCATTTCCAGTGTTCATGGGAGTTAGGAGGCCGAAAAAAGAAACCACGCACGTAGCTATTGTTATAGCTGATATTACATATAAAGGCTTAGAGGTACCCAAATGTCATGAGCTGTGTTCTTTCTTCAGCAAGTTTCAGTTCCAGTTTCAGAAGTTTCTATGGCAACTGAATTGTTAATCCACATGGCTTTTATTCCAATTCATGCTACAGATCACATTTGCAAATGCCGTAAGCTCTCAATTTACGGCTAATTGATTCCATGTTTGGAGATATAAAGTCCCATTTTCTGGATTGCAGGGATTACATTGGTTTTGTATTTTCATACACTGCATCTTCTAATCACAAATATGAAAACTCACATGAAGCCATATGAACTTTACTAATGCCCTGAAGTACAACTGAAAAGAAGCAAACGGGCTTAGTATCTGTGACACTGAGTACCTAGAATGTCCCTTGTGTTACTTTCCCCACCCATTTCTTCTTGCATGGGCATTACTGGTCAGGACTTACCTGTACCTCACAAGAACCTGCTGAGGCTCCAGCTCCCAGCCAGCAATGCCATGGGCTATAGAAGCGTGGGACAGAAAACAGAACAGCAAAAGATGCACAGAGCTCACCACAGCCTGGCTCCATACCAAGGTCAGTCCCTAGAAGCTGTTCTAGTAAAAGAATGTTTCTTTGAAAATAAAAGGTGCTACATCTCTATTAAGGGATATTTTATGACAAGTGCACTCCCTTTAAGGACTGTGGTTATTTCTCCCCTTTCAAATGTCTTTTTCTGCCTCCAACTATAAATTATTTTGAACAATTAAAACTCACCAGTTTTAGCATTCAAAAATATTATAATCAATTTCATAACACTGCTTAAATTAAAAGAAGTTAATTTGAAGCTCAGACTTGAAAAAACCACAGTATTTAACAGTTTTGAATATTTAGCAGTCTTAAAATTAGGACTTGTTCTATTTTTCCAATAATTACTATTTATACCATAATTATAGTTTGTCTATAATTTCAGTAATCCTTAAGAGCTTAGCTGCAAATAGAGAGCCCTTATTCAGTGTACAAGAATGTTTCCAACCAGTGGCAAACATTCAAAATCTCTTTAGACAGAGAGTTTAAAAGATCCCCATGGATGTGGGGGAGAACAGGTGATGAAGATAACACACATATATCATTACCAAAAATTCAAAGCCTGCAAAACAAAATGTAATGTGACATCAGAGGCTAGTGCCTTCAGAGAGGCCCCAATATTCAGAAGGTTTTTGAGGTATTAGTGTTTGGTTTACATCATTTTGAAACTTGCACAAGTCCTGTCTCTCTGAATGTTCTCAGCTCAATTTCAGAGGACACAATTTCATTTTCCAGTTTTATCATTTAACCCTGAACCTTTCCCTCAGGCCACATTATCAGCATCACACCAATAAGTCCCCCAGAGGTAAAGTTTCCTTCTGTGATAGCCTTTGGACTCAGCCAAGGATTTCCACAAGATTTCTGCCTAGAATCTCTGTCCCAGTCATATGAGTTACTGCAAAATGATCCCTCCAACAAGCTCTGTTATCCTGGACACAATATCAGATGAAAGATTTAAGACATATCAGTGCCTACATGCTGTTTACATACTCATCAAAGTGCCTTTTTAGAAGTTTGCACACAGTATGTAAATTTTTTTTTCCTCTGGGTCACAAGCACAAGACATGGTATTGCCCTGGCCTGTAATTTCAATGTAAGTCTCAATTATATCTGTGATTTATTACCCATACACAATTTCTACTATTATAAGTGTAATCTTTAGACAACATAAGAGGAATACTTGAACCTAGCACAATTCTGTTAAGATCAAACATGAGCCTTTTCAGGTGGTCAATAACTGCATTTCTTAGTGTGCAGAGTGCAAGCTACTGAACATCTAATTAATTAATTTAGCATGGGAATAAGAAATATCCCTTAAAATACAGGACTTTTCATGTAGGCAAGTTAAAAACTGTGTAGATCCATTGTGAAGTCTGTTCAAAACAGTAGTTCAGTTTCTGAGACAGTTCTATTTTCATGGAGTGGAAACTACACTAACAAATCCAAGGTTCAGTACTTCTGTTTCTTCCTAGTCTGCCACAGCTCTTTTAGTTCAATGTCTCTCCAATTTCAATTACAATATCCTTACAAGAGCAACATTTCTGTGCACAGATTTTTTCATGCAATATCAGTACTTTAAATACTAAAACCTGAGTCACATGGCAGAAATGGAAAAAATATTCTGAAGAAGTGGAGAGGACAAAAAAGGAAAAAGATTCCACAGATTGCTTAGATTGCTTTTCACCAGAGCTATAGCGTTTGAAAATCAATTTTGTTGTCAGCCACTAATCTGTGCTTTTCTAATATTGTGATATTATTCTACAGTTGCCAGCAGACACAGCAAGACAGTGCTTTAGCATCTCCTCAACTACATCAGAAAAATAATGACATTTATAATTTAAAATGGACAGTAGATTACTATATCTCAGTGTAATTTTGGATGTTTCACAGCAAATATTTTCAGTTGATATTCCCCCTCCTTTCCCCTCCAATTTTCTTCTCAACATACAATTACCTGTTGAAGACAAGCATTTGATCCTTGAATGAAAAAGAAAACTGGTAATTTAGTGCTCTGTAGACTGTCCTCAATCTGTGAAAAATAGTTGAAGCCCTAGTACCAGTGAAAATCACAAAATAGGAGGTCTCCTCTGTTATAGGGCAACGAGGCAACTTTGTGCTCACCAGCAGTTGAAATACATGCTGCATGACAAGTTTGGAAGCATCATTTCTGGGAACTGGAGATTTTAAATATCAGCAATTAAATGTGGTAAGTGTTCTTGGTATTTCCAGATACTTTCCCTTTTCTAAAAAGGGAAAGGTGGAGGATGAAAAAATCCACAGGTGGTATGACTTTTTCTAAAAGAATTCAATTTCTAAGAGAATTCCACAAACTTCTGGAGAATATTATATAGAAAAAATCCAAACTTGTAGGACACTGGGAGCTCATAAGTAGAATTATCATTCTACCACAGTTTCTTCAAGTTGTAGTACCTGAATATCATATTATGTACAATCAATCTCATACAAGGTGTAACACAAACCACCCCCAAATTACAAAGAACACAGCACCCTTCCAAAGTTCAGACTGTGCTAAGCGAGCACAGCATTCTGTAACAGCATTCTGTAAGGCAACACAGCATTCAATGCCCAGCCTCTATTTCTTGGTTCCTTTCTCATTTCTTTCCCCTGCTCTCTTGGGATAAGGTCAGTGAGGGAAACTATAAAGGTAAAAGAAATTAAAAGAAAAAGCAAGAATAAAATACCACTTAAGTTGCTTCAGCAGTACATCTTGGCAACTCAAGATCTTTCTTAAGATCATGCCATTATCAACTACCCCAGATAACCACCTTCTTCACACTGGGCCTGTAGGACAGTGCAGATATGCACTGATGCCAGATGGTTTCCAGCTCCTTTTGGGCAGCACGTGCAGGCCACTGAAACTGTCTTCAAAAAAGACCTTAGAAAAAATTTGAATGTGCTACTCTGGGTTTGCTGTGATGCTTCCTGAAGTCTTCTGTAAAGTCTTTCTTCATTTCCATAAAGACAGTTCCATCCAACAACACACACTACTTCCTGCAAAAAAACCCAACCAGCTGATACTGAGCTGGTAACTGGGGGTTCTTATTCTCTGCACTGACACTGCCTTAAAATGCACAGAGGGGAAGCACTTCCAGATCTCTAGCTACTGTCCTTAGACTCCAGTTATAACAACTGTTCTGCAGTCCCAGGAATGCCCATCTAAGCAGCCTGGCCTGAGCCAGCATTCCTGGTACACTAGCCAAAACCACAATACTTAGAGATCACCCTCACAACTGCCTGGAGGAACATATCATCTTCCAGCAGAAAGTAAAGGAACTAACGGTTCTGAAAACTCCATAGTAAAGAAGGAATCAAGCAGTAGCAAGTTAACAACTAGGCTAGCAGGTTTCCAGGAAGCAGCAGAGAACATTCTGGTCTCATGCCCTGTAGTGCACTACACTACCAAAATAAACCACAGAAAATGAAAACCATC
This sequence comes from Aegithalos caudatus, assembly GCA_013389925.1. Taxonomy (NCBI): domain Eukaryota; kingdom Metazoa; phylum Chordata; class Aves; order Passeriformes; family Aegithalidae; genus Aegithalos; species Aegithalos caudatus. Next base: position 21,828 of record WEIU01021536.1, read on the forward strand.
CTCTTTCTACTTCTATGTTATTTCATGGAAGTAGGCTTTACACATGTGATGTCTTCCACATCATAGGAAGCATCAAACTACTGCCTCTCTGGGCACACTGTTACCTTTTCTGCAAATGCAGCATGCAAAAACTCATAGGATCATAGGTTCAAAGGTTGGAAAACACTTCTAGGATGATCTAGTCCAACCATTAAGCGGTACCAACGTGCTCAACATTAAACCATACCTCCAAGTGCCACGTGCCTTACTGAATGCTTCTGGGTGATTCCACCACTTCCCAGGGCAGCATGTTCCAATGCTTGACCACCTTGTAAGAGAACAAATTTTTCCTAATATCCAATCTAAACCTTCCCTGATGCAACTTGAGGCCATTTTCTCTTGTCCTGTCACTTTCTGCCTGGGAGAAGAGACTGACTCCCACCTCAATACAGCTTCCTTTCAGGGAGTTGTAGAGAGCAGTATCTCCTCTGAACCTCCTTTTATCCAGGCTAAACAAACCCAGCTCCCTCAGCTGCTCCTTGTAAGACTTGTGCTCCAGACCCTTCCCCAGCTCAGTTTAATCTTCTTCAGAAACAGAGAGATTGCCACCGTGTGGATCTCCAGCCCCACTGGCTGTCAGTTATTCCAACAAAGTTAACTCTGGTCCTACTGTAAGCCAGGGTACCAAAATGCCATTCTGTAGTTCTCAAACATGCAAGGTGTTTGCTATGGACACTGCATTGCATGTTTTAGCCCTAACTGGGATAGGGAAAGATTTGTTACAGAGTTTAGTAGTGTAATCAGTTATATTTAGTGTTTCCAAAATCATACCTTGAGAGGTTTTAGGCAAATAATGACCAAAATAAAATACGAGTGCCTGTGGGGGAAAAAATGTAATGGTAACTGGGGAGGAAAGAAAAAGATAATTATTAAATTAGTAATAAACTTCAGAACTCATAGAATTCAAAAATATAAAATAGTATTCTGTCCAGATCATTTTAATTCACTACAAGAGTATACCACTCTGTGTGGGAAGAATAAGGAGTTGCATCTCAAGCCAATTTAAGGATGGGTGCTTGTTGCAGTTTGGGGTCTCTGCCGGCTCTGGCGGCCTGGATCAGTAGGGGTGGTACGATCTACACATTCTAGGTGTGTGATTCGGGCTAAGGATGACGCTGTTCCAATGTGGAAGACGTTCCAAAAGCGTTTATTCTCATAAGCATACAGTTTATATACCTTCAGGGTCTTATCACTACGTCAGGGGGGTCTTTGCTTCCTTATAAGGTTAGTAAGGGATAGGAAAAATACTGGTATTCTGTTAAGGGGGGACTTATGCATACCGAGGGTGATTCCTTATCTCGAGTGAGGCAGGAGGGGAGATTTTCCTGTGCCCTTTTGCCCGTTACAATCGCGATATCTTCCGCAGCACCTGTCTCTGCCTAACCACATCTCCCCTCTCCTCTTTTACTAAAAAAATGAGGTAGCTATAGGTATACATATGAATATATAGGTACTAAATGAGGTAGAAGGTTAAAGTTTAACAAGGGAAAATGGGGTTAGGAATCCTGAGTAAGTCCTTGCCAGGCAAGTTTTGAAAAACTTTGTGACTGGCAATATTCCCTGATTTAGAGTATTTCATGTTGGCTTATAAACAAGATGTTAGTCCGTTCTAAGCGAGCCTGGACAAATGTGACTATTTTGTTAAGCAGGCAAGGCCCGAANGAGTTCGGCCATAGAGTCCTTTACGACCCCCGTGTGGTCGGCA
>WEIU01021541.1:16144-66901 GCA_013389925.1 Aegithalos caudatus
TTTTCTTGCTAAGAGACAATAACTACCTCTACTTAAGAGAACAAAAGATGTGGCTGGGAGAAAGAGGAGGAGCAAGGGTGCAGTTGGCTACTCTCTTACCTGGGGGAGGTTCTATTGGAAAGGGCAGAGTTACCTCAAAATTTCAGGCTGGAGGGAAGGGGCTGGGCACAGCCAGTGGTGCTCTTGCTCTCGGCATTGGAGTGGAGCCAGATTGCAGTCACTGTGGGGACAATTTGCCACCACTGCGGGGTTCCATCCTGTCTTCTCCTACCCTTGCTGCTTCCAAGGTTCCTGCTACAGCTCATTTTGCCCTTCAGAGGGGCACCAGGACCAGCTGCCCACTGTGAGTTTGTAAAGGAAGCTCCTTTTCCATCCCTTCCCCCAGCCCGCCCGCCATTACCTCATGAGGGAGGCGCAGCTGAGACAGCGCCCCCTGCAGGTGCGAGGGAACCATCGCACCCGTGCTGCCCGGCTGGGAGCCAGCAGCGCCCCTGCTGGCTGTGCCCGGAACTGCACCAAAAGGCAAAGCGCCTGCAGCCAGGAGAAGGCTGGGACTGGGTCTCTGTGTGTTTGTTGTTGCTGCTGTTATTATTGTTTGTTTGTCTTGTTATGTACATATGCATACTAGTAAAGAACTGGTACTCCTTTTCCTATATATTTGCCTGAAAGCCCCATAATTTGGGAGTTAAAATAATTTGGAGGGAAGGAGGTCATATTTTCTCCACCAAGGGAGGTTCCTCCCTTTCTTAGGAGATGCCTGTCTTTCATAACAAGACAAATAGGAAACTCCTTTGGAAGCAGGACTCCTATCCGGGAACGATGTAAAGTTCTAGGGTAAGAAAGCTGAAGTAGCTGAATAAAAAGGAATCTAAGCAAAACTCCATTAAAAAAAAATCAGCAGTGCTAGTCTCTGCTGGTTCAAAGACACAAAGACTGGATACTACAGCACCTCTTTTCATTGTAGAACACAATTAGGTAACAGCTGGCTAATTTCACAAAAGGTTGGTCAGTAAAGAATTTTATCAGATTGATTGAAATGTGTGAATTCTTGGCTTTGGTTGGTTTTACTTAGCTCCATTCTCCCTACCTTGCCAGTGCTGGTAACAGCAAGACCAGACATCAGACTGTGACCAGCAAGGTTGCTCTGTCTCATGAAAATCCTCCCTAGGAATGTAATCCTCTCACTCCCTAAGTAGGAAATATTCAGGAGGGAAAAGACCCAGTTTTATACTGACTCCACAGTAACTAGCAATACAGATACTACCAGTGTTCAGCAAATAACAAACATAATGCAGTCAAACATTTAATAATATGTTGTTTTCTAAAGATGTGGCTCATCTCAACTTCACTGCTGTCTTTAAGAGCCTTCACTGCCACTGCATCAAAAAGGCAAGAGATTTTCCTGCCTTAACATTAAAAAAATTAGTCAGCTACCACAGAAACCTACTGCAGCAGATGACACATTGCCAGGTAACTGATACCCTTCATCTCAGCTGAACTCAAGCCTAAACTTCCCTTGGTCTCAGTGACAGCTTTGCCTGAGTATGGACAACAGCATTCACGGAGCGCAGGCAGTGGAGGAACGGATGACAAGTCAACATTGGCAGTACCACCTGACTCTTTCCAAGAAATAAAAGGATCTATAGTTCTTAAAGTACCCTAAGAATGAAAACCAATAAATTCTGGCATCTGAAAACACGGGATAGTTCTAGGGGTGATTTTTGGGGAGTGGTGGCACTAGCATTTCATATTCCTTTCAAGATTTGGTCAAAGTTCTCAGCCATGATTGCCACTGTAGTGAGGTCTGTAGTTGCTTTATTCCTTCTCATGTCCTTCCACCACCCTTACACAGATTAGCTCTAAATCATATGCAACTTACTTCCATGAGCTTTTAAAAAACTTCAGCATGTTTATCACTGATTGTCATTTTCTAGTTTGATGGCAAGATTACCATCAGTTACTGTTTTTAAGAGGTATATAAAGAATATTTGTCTTAACCTCTCTTTCTTAACATTCTGTCTCCTCTCTGCTAAAATTGGATCCAAATTCTGCATTGTGCTGCTTTTGCAACAAATAGATTCAATAGCAAGGTGAAATATTTGCTTTTATTCTTCTAATAAAATTTTTTAAAAAGCTTGGAGTTTTGTATGGTTATTTACTGTTCTTTGCAAATCTGCTGATGAAATAGTACTCAAGGAAAATTAGCGAGAATAGGCAAGAGCCTTGAGTGGTGAAAGCCAACAGAGCTCACTTTCACCATTCAGACAACATTTATGCCACCTGAGAATGTGGAATAGCTACATTAAAAGTAATTTCCTTTTATTACAAGTCCTGCTGTGTTTAGACACTGTGGGAAAAAAATTCCCCAAATATACAAACATTTTTTTTCTTGATTCCTTCCCTCCCCACCTCTGGAAGGGAACTGATTCTGACAGGCAAGAGGATCTAGTCCATTATGATGCTGTGTGCTTCCCCACTTTTACAGTTTCTATATCATATTCCAAGATCTAATGCCTCAAATTCATCTCAGAGTGCCACAGAATTCCCATACCTGGCTAGAACCAAATGTACATGCTTACTCTTTTGTACTGCTGTCTTTCAGGACGTGGGCTAAAATTCCTGTTTCTCAGAGCGAGATCTTTTGGCAGGACAAATCTAAAGATATCTGCAGGCCAGCAAACCCATGATCCAACAGCATAATAACTTATCAAATATTTGTGAAACTATAAAGTTCTTTCAGATCTTTATTATTTCTCAGAAAAGAAACCCACCACACACACATACACACATAAAGCTTGAAAAATCACAGAAATGGCAAAGTTGTTTTCTATTTCTCATTCCCCTTCCTACCTTAACTCCTTATACAAATACAGGCTTAGAGTGAGCACCCTCGCCAGGTGTCATTAGGATGAATAAACAGATGAACATATACAAGGGGTAGATTCTAGAAAGATTTTTAAGAATTCAGAGCTGTTGTTACTCATCTAGTTCTTTGACCATTTGAAAATATCTTTTATGATATAAAACCTTCTCCCCCCCATATATGACCTTGAAAATTGAACAAATCTTATTTTTATTGTGTTTTCTTCCAGATTTTATCACAGCAATCTGGGCACCTGCCCAAAATGTCTAAATGAAAATCCCATGCAGCACAGCATCAACAACACAAAGAAGCAGCTAAAATATTTTCTCTCTGTCTCTGCCCGAATCCAAACTTTGGCATAGCCCATGTCACACATCTGCTTCTTCCAAGCTGGTGCAGCAGAGGTGGCTGTGTTTGTGTAGGAAGGCGGAGCCACCCGCACCAATGAGCGCTCACACAGCTGGCGTGGCCCCAGGAAGGGAACACGCTCCCTTGCAAGAAGAACTGAAACCATGCCTAGGGAAGCCTGCTTTGCCTCTGACCAAACTAGCTGTCTTAAGGAAATGCCAGACCTTACTGCACCAGGGTCAAATGGAGAATTATGTGGCAGTTTGATAAGCTACAGTACACTAATTTATTGGCTATTTTAAAAAATGTAGAGGAAATTTTATTACGGATTACTTTGCTTTCCTGAAAACTTTTTATAATTAAGAACATCTGGAAGACATTTCAATATATCATAAACAAGAGGAAGTCCAAAGCACGTGACTTCTAAGAAAATGATGCAAATATCCTTCTGTGCCAAAATTTACAGTAATCTGCTTTTCTTATTTTGCTATGGGGAGGGGGGGGAGGGAGAGAGAATTAATGAAGGACGAGACAACAAGGAGAAAACTACTAGTGTAAAGAAATATTAGGTACTACTGTTTCATGAAACATACTTTTTTTAATAAAATCCCAAATTGCTAAAATAAACTTGGCTTCTTGTTGCCAATCTCCCCCTCCCACCGATTAGTTTCCAGGGAATATAGCATTCTGGAGTGGATAAATGATGACATCAATCCTGACAATATTAGGAGGCTGAGTGAAAAGGAAGGAAAAGAATATGTTTTAGATGATTGTAGGTAAAGGAAACTACTGGCTTGACCTGATGAGTACTAGGCTTTTTAATTAATATCACTGAATATCTACAATTTTTCTGACAGTTCTTCAAGAAATAAAATAAAACAAAACACCAACACAGTTCAACATACAAATAAATATCTTAGTTTGAGTAATCTGTTATCTTATAAAACATAGTAGGATTTATTGGCTCTAAAAACAAACATAGCTAAAAAGCTTTACAAGAAACCTCCAATAGATTTACTAAAACCTCAAAAATTGATTACTAAGTTCATAGAAAATGAAATAATGCACAAGAAAAATGGTGAAAATGTTTATAACCAAATCTATAATTCATGAGAAACTTAAAACTACTGTTGGGTTCACTGGAAAGACACAGGAAAATCAAGCTGAAGTTTCTCAGAGTTTAAGGGGATTTATATTTAGAATTTCAGTTGAGCGTATGGGCAACTATCATCAAGTTTATATGGCCCCTAGCTGCAACTTCATCCAAAATTACTATTTGAATCCAGAACTTCCATTCAGTCCTAGGGCTGGGTTTGTCCAGATCTGTTGCTCTTGAGAATGAAGCTGGTGTGACACAGAAAAAATTTTCCTTTCACTTTGCAGAGCAGAAGGTGAGAGAAATGTGTTTGATGCCTCCTCCCTGCAAGCTAACAGGAGAGTGGCCATGGCAAATCTGGGCTGAGAGCAATGACCAGCACACAGTCAGCCATAAACTCGGAGCTTGCTGGAGCTCTTCTGTGTCTGATCCAGCAGCTCTCTTTCCCAGAGGAGACTGCAGAGCAGAGTGGGATGACGTGTACTGAGTGCTTTCCACTGCTCTTGCCCACCCTCCTCCTGTGACAGCTCATGGCTGTTCAGTCAGAGGGCACGAGAACATCCTTAACTGGAGGGGGAGGGAGGTCTTAACGTGGGCCAGAGGGAGTGAAGTCACATCCCTGGTGTATGTGGAGAGAAGCTCCATGACTAAATCCTAGAACTTGGGGTAAGCCACCTCCTGCTTATTGAATTCAGATTTTATTATTAAATCCACCTTGTTGAGACTACTGATATTTTATTGTCCCTTTCTTTTCTTATCAGTTTTAGCAGTAATAAAATAATTACAAAATCAGTTATTTAAAATTTTCTGATTATTATCATGGGGCATCTAAACTAATCTTACATATTAAAACAAATTTTACAAATTCCACCTTTCAAAGGTACTCTTAGAATTTTTACAGACAGGTGCAACTTACTGCAGTGGTGACACTCCTATCACATTTTAGAAGTTTTCCCCCCAGTACTTATAACATTCTTAAAAAAAATTAATTTTTAAAAAAAAATATGATGAGAATTTTAAAAAAGCAACAGCAATTCCTCCAGCCTAAAATAACCACCAATTATGAAATTATAATATGTCAAATTTTAATAGAGAATGCAGCACTTGCTGGTGAACTGTACTGTGTAATTTAGGGAAAAGTTGATGAACTATGTTCTCACAATTTCAAAGGCATTTATTTTGTTGAAATAACTTTAGGTTATGTACTTCATGAAATTACTCTCTTATGCTAGCACTATGCACAATGAAAGCCTGGTTCTGAGTACTCTTACTACTATTACTACTACTGTCATGTTGCCATTGCATCAAAATAGGATAAATACTAAGGCCTTTCTATTTCCTTGTGTTTTGAAAATAAAACATTTTGGAGTGAGAAAAAAAAAATATGTTCTTAAACAATACATGGTGTTTAATTAATTGCAAGGAAGGAATTGTTAAAATGTTCTGAATTTTTTTCCCCTTTAATGAGTATTTGTGGACCAAGTCAGAGTTCTGGCAATATATTTAATAATCACATTTATCAATGCAAACAGGCATTGTTACTCTTTCTGCAGATGGATAATACCTAAATTATGCTTTGTATAATACCAAGTATGTTTGCATTTTTAATGAACAATTTTGATCTTAAAGGTTGCTTGCAAAGTAAAACATTTATTGTTTTAGCAATGAAGATTATACTTAGCCATTTAATGACCTGATCTGCTTTTTGTTTTTGAGTGAACTTTGATAACTTATAGGGAACCAGCCAACCTTTACCTAAACAAAAAACGTTCATGTAAATGTTGGCAAACAGTACAATGGGATATGGATTTTCTTGAATGAAGCACAATTCTGAAAGATGTTCAAAAACATTGTCTGGGCACTATTCAACCAGCTTTTGTACATGGTATTTTTAGTGTAACGGAAAAGACTCATTAACATTTTCCTATGAGAAATCTGAGTTTGTAAGGAAATTATATTTCCATGGCATTATCACAAATTGAATCCCTTTATCCAAAATAAATTAAACATTTGTTTCCTGGAGTACAATACTAGAATGAAAGAACAAGTCAAATGGCTTAATCAATAACTTTTTAATTTTAGGACTTGTCAGCTTTCCCTCTCTATTTCAGGTTTTTCCCTTCTAGCATCAACGATGACAGATTGAAGGGATATGTAAATGGGTGAAATGCCTCAAATTTGCAATACAGTTGGAAAATATAATTTCATTTGGGAAATTTCATCTCTGCAGAAAAGTGTAAAAAAGTTCCAAGGTGTAATTGTAACAGGTGAAACACCCTGTATCCTAATAGCACCTGTCAAGGATGTACTTTTGTTCATTTTGGCACAGAAACCATCACTGAGGAAAGGAGGGGAGAGCTCATGCCACAGTACCAGCAAGGCCTGGCACTTCCAAACCCCACCCCACATCCCTCTGACAAGGCAAGGCTGGCCATGGTGGGGTTTTTTACTGAAATGATTGACTATTTACAATGACAGCCACTGCCTTTGGGCAGCACTAACATGACTCTTCCCATAGAGTCATACTGTCTGGCAGGTACCAACAAGAGGGACCTGCAACATTCTATACTACTATGGCTAATTTTGGAAGAGGTCATTCCTGTCTGTGACCTCTCATTGACATCTGGGTGATTCTGAGGCAGCAAACATAATTTTTGCACATGTTGCTATTTCTAACACAGCACTTTTACTTTGGGGTGAAGTTGCAATAGAAAAAAGAACCTGAGCAAGTGCTCCCCTGAGGTGGATCTTGGGTGTCCACACAATACAATGCATTGACTGAGTTTTGATCAGTATAAATGATAAAGTGTGTAGATTAAAAGACTCCATATGATTACAGAAAAAATAGCATGGTTGTTTCTAACACTGAAATGACAGATGATCTATAGGAAACAGATTTAGAAATCGAGTGCTAAAAATAACTGTGCAGTGCTGTAAGAAGAAAATAGTTACTCTTCTCCCTTAATCACAGAAGAGCAACATTCCTGCCCAGAGAGGTTGGACTAGAATCGAATCACCCCCCTCTCGTGTGGTTTCCTGACAGATGATCAGTTCATTTTTAACTCTTCAGGAGTGCAGTCAGGTTATGGTACTTTAACATCCTGTCTTCTGTTTATTTCTTTCACCCTGCTTTCCGTACTCCCACTGTGCTGTGTCTCATCTGCCCTCACCATACTGCCTTTTCATTTAATCACGCATCAGAAGTCTCCTTCTACCCTCCCATCTCACCACACTGAGTCTAATTTTCTCATTCACAGAGGAGGCTGTCCTCTCCTCCCTGCTTTAATTATGACTTTGCATTAAAAATAAAAATAATAAAAGCTCATTTTCCTGAGACATAAGTTATTGATGCTCTGGCCCTGGAGAAATAAGCACACTTTTATTTGAAGTAATTTTAAACATTTTGTTTTTACCAAAAATATGTATTTAAGTAAATGAGAGCTGGGAATGTACCTTCTCTTTTGGCTGCCTGGCCCCCTTGGAGCTTTGCCTTGGGCGTGTAACTGAGAGACAGCCATTCATGCATGAAGAATAGAGGCTTAATTAATTGGATTGGAATTGTAAAATGGTGTACTTGATGTGGGTAAGGCACATTCCACACTTTTCCCCCATAAAGATTGTGACATTTTTGTGGAAGTGTTGAAGAGTGGGTCCAGGAGCCATCAGATGGATGAGACTTCATTAAATAGGTACAGCAGGGAACCCCTAGTCCTGTATCTCACACAGATTTTTCCCCACACATTCATTTAATTAACTTGCAATCTGTATCTATGGTTCCAGAACAATTCTATTTAATTTTTATGTTACATGTTATATATAATTTATAGTACATAATAAATAGTTTGTGAGAGGTGGAGCCATGAATGGCTTGAAACAGGTTTTCCATGTCCAAATGAAGCTGACACAAATAACTTTTCATTTCTGCCAAAATTAAGGTTCATTTTTTTTTCTTTTCAGCTTTGAAAAATGCTGTTGAAAAATCTCAGATCATCCAGGAAAGCTTATCAGGTTTCAATAAAATAGTGACTTCATTGTTAGCAACTGCTTATTTCAATCATTCACAAAATGGTTCCTTTCTACAACATAAGAATTGCATACAAAATAAATATATATGCCTTCAAAATTCTGTTTAATGGTATTTATCATTATAAAAATAAATTAAAGGCATCTTGGGCCCTCTCTCATTTTTTCATAATGTGCAATTTGCCTCTTTTTAAAATATACTAGTTCTGTGGTGGGGAAATCAGTCTCAGAAACATCTCTGGTACTCTTGCTACATTTTAGAATGGGAAAGAATAGGTTCTTAAAAGTAACTTCATCCACTAGGAATGAGAAATCATTGTTCTGTGGTCAGCAAGTATTTTAGAAAACAATGGTAATTGATTTTTCTTAAAACAATGTGCCCTGTAAGCTCACTGGTTGTTTACTTTTGGTTTTCCAAGAATTGTATCTTTCAAAGTTTCATGAAGCACCCTGTCATATGTGGTAGTCCCAAAGTTTGCTCCATCTTGAGATATTTTAAGATTGGAATACATGTTGTTACTCTTGGAGTGTGCAATCCACAGTCAGTGAGGGTTTTTTAATGATATTTCATGCAGTATCAGAGTGTAAACAACATGCTTATCACCCCATCTCTTCTTGTGGACAGTGGCCCTGGAAAATTTTTTCTTTCCCTCTCATCCAAGATATTTCAGTGTGGAGTTCTTAAGCACTGCTATCCTTTTTATTTGAAGCTACTGAGCTTTACAAAGCTGTTCCTCATGTTCAGAACAGTCTGAATTAGAAAAATAGAAGGACATATGACAAGCCATAAATGTTTAACAGCAGAGGAACTTCTGATAGCATTCATTGAGGTCTCCTTCATTTTCTGTCAGTGATATGGTTTACACACTAGTGGGACCAGAATTCCATCATTCCTTATGAAGGTGAGGGGTAGGGTTTTATTCCTGCATCACATCTCTAGATGTCATATTATTTACTCCAGCAGTCTGATGTGAATACTTGAGTACTTCCTGAAGCTAACTATTGTGAGCTATTTCGAAGCCTTGAATTGCTACCACCTAGAGAGGTTAAGTCATAATAATTAAGATATGCAGTGACACTTGTGATCTAAAATAAAGACTGGTTTGAACCCTGTAAAAGGGTAGTAAGAAAATCATTTTCCCCTTCTCACAGTTATGTGGGACCAAGGATTTTATCACCATTCTGTACGGCTATGGTGCCTAAATGCTGCATGTGCTGAACAACTTTGAAAATTCAGCTATTATTGTAGCTAACCACATAATGTATATATAGCCCCACCTTATATAAATTATGTAAACATCTTGGTTTTACAAGTTTGAGCTGGAATTCTGTAAGCTGTTTCACGAGACTTTCAGTTGCTACTTGAGCCTGAAAAGTATTGTAATGCCTATGCTTTCTTGTGGTAGTTTGGCATTTCATATTCAGGCCTGGGCAAAACTGGGATGAGCATACCTTTGCAAAAAAATAAGGAAAAAAGAATGAAAACCAATTCCTCTATAAATCTTATAAACATCAAGAAAATGTTCAGGTAGGAGGCATTGTAAATGGTTTATTCTTTCATTACCTGCCAAACTTTACAAAGAAAGCATCCAGGGTTTCCTTGCCTACTTCTCAGAGATGCCTTGATCAAAAAAGCCTCACTCTTATGTATGAGTTCTATGTGTTCATATACAAGCTGAATGTAGCAAGTAGAGCTACAATAAAAAAAATTAATTAAAAAATACAGTAAAAAAATTAGTGCAAATGGATCCTCACTGCTGGGAGGCACACTCTCATCTACCAATACCCTTAAGTTAATAGTGTACTGCTTTCCATTAGAAAAGACAACATGGAGAAAAATGTACAATTTATTATTTTTTTATTCTAAAGCCACTTTAATTACAAGTTCCATGGCTCCAAAAGCATCCTGTCTTTTTATGGATTTGGAACAGGCCACATTCTCATTTCTTTTAATAGATGAATAGACAAATGTGAGGTAAGAAAAAGCCACCAAAGAACCAGTGTGTAAAGCAAACTAGAGTAAAAGGAGATTCCAAGGCAGGGATACAGCCATATAGTCCATGCTGAGTTTACAGTGATTGTGGTTTATAGCATGTGCCACAATTACTTCAGTTTAGAACCGAATAGATGCTGAAAGTCCTGAAAGTTACTGAGACTATAAAAAGGTGATACTTAGACTTTAGTGATTTTTTTCCAAGAGGGAGAAGTTGAATTTTAAAATGGAATTTCAACTTGCAATGCTGCTTTCTGAGACAGTCCAGGAAAAATGTCTGTTTTATTCAGCCACCTATTTTGATGCATCCTTAGCTCAGAAACCATATACAGAGAAAGTTATAGTACACAGAAAAGACAGACATAGTAAATTAAGAAGGACTTTTCTACTGAAAAAGACTATTTATGTGATTAGTAGTTCAGTTACTGTCTTTATGTAAGGACAGCGTTCCAAGACAAAGTCTGCTAAGCTCACTTGAAGTACAAACATAGAGCCAGTTGTGGCAGCTGCACAGAAATTATGGGACAATTTTCAGTCAAAGGAGAGTTGGGAAAAGGGGAAAAGGGTATCCAAATATTTCCAAGTTCAACCCCCTTTAGTTAAAAAAATTTGCACCAAAATTAAAAGAGTAGAATCACAATATTCCCCAAACTATTTTTTTTTCCTAGAGCCAAATGACCTCATTTGGAATCTAAGATGGAAAAAAAATGGCCATCTCCAGCCTTGATTTCCCTAACAAACCACAAATATCTATTTGCATATCACAGTAATGCATCTGAACTCCTAGCACTACATAAAGCTTTCCCAGCAAGTTTTCAGTTACAGACACAAATAGGAGCTGCTCAAAAAAACTGGTCAGCTCTGATTGTTACCAGTCCATTGGAAAAAAACTTAGAGCAAGAACATTTAATACAAAAGGTAAAGTTCCTAAGGTATACAATACCTCAAGAGGGGAACATGAGCGCTCTAGTTTAAGCACAAGTCAGTGGTGAACCCGCTTCCTATGGTATTTCATGGCTCTTTCTGTGATACATTTGCACATCTTGCTATTGCCAAACTGACCCACCATTCTGAAGGGTTCTGCAGAATGTTATAGATTAGTTTATCTGCTTCTCAATGTGATTTGTACTTCACCAGTCTTCCCTAATCTCATGATGTTTTTGCCTGCTGTGCAGGTGAACATTTTTATTATCAGTAGTAGCTGTGCTTGGCCTGCATGCTTCCCATGTGATAGGTAACCATAACAAATACGTTATTTGAGAATAAAACCTATATAAATCGTATAAAAATTTGATGTAAATAAATACAGGGAGAAGTAATTGAGGCTTTATGGCGAAAGGAAAGTTTCTTTCATGCACTGGGACGAATTCAGCAGTGTGTGTAAGAGCTATTTCTGTAGACTGTTTTGGAGTCCTCAGTTATGAGGGTAGAAAGAGTCTGAGTGTTTTTCTGAGAACTGTTCATTAAACAACTTGGCCAAAAGTCCCATCTCTTGTATGTTTCTGTTGCTAAACTGCTTTTGACCAGCCACAGCACTGATGCAGGGTGAATGTTGGGGCTCAGGCAGAACTGCTCACATCAAGAATTAGCAGTGCATGAAGAAACCAAGCTATCCAGTCCAACATGTACCAGCAATCAATGTCACCCTTTCTCAGCTAGAGACTCTCCGTCCAGGACCATACTCCCTCATCCTAATTCTCTTTCTTTATACATAATTTCAACTTCCTGTGATGTCTAGAGATGTACACATCTCTTGCCTCCTTGGAAGAGCTGCCCAAGTAATTCACTATCCACTCCTTGCTCCTTTTCTTCCAGATTCTCAATTTAACAAGATGGGAAAATATCTCTATCAGGCAATTTACAGGCTCACTCAAGACTGAGTAGCACTGACTTAGCTCAGTTTTCCCCAGAAGCATTAAAGACTTTCTATAGCTCACTACAGGCCCTTAAGAAACCTGAGGAAAATAACTAAGAGAACAACACTTGTGAATAAAACCTAACTCTCAAATCTGCAATGCAGTTGAACAATTTAGCATCTCACCAAATAACTTCCAATAAAGTAAATATTAACAACATTAAATTTATTTTTGGCAGACTCAAGTTGAGCAATACTGCTTTCCTTTTCCTGTTAAGGGCCACACATCCTAGAATAAACTGCATCTATCACTCTCAAAGCCTTTCATATGAATAATGGAATTGCAGCATTGGAGATAATTTATATAACATTTTTTAAAAATACTTTTCCTATAAAAATCATATTTATAGTTTGCACAAAGTTCTATTCTTTACTAATCTACTTGTATCTGTACATTCAAACAAAAAAGCTTTCATAATACAATATGTGCAGATTTGTGGAAATTCAGATTTATTTACATGAAATCACAAGTATATTATTCTTACTAACTTAAACTGAAAGAAAGCCTTCATTTAAGTGACTTAATCATACTCAGAAAGCATAATAAAATAATGACCTCTATTACAGATCATAAGTAGCAATCAAATCTCTACAAAATAATGATCAAACCAGATAATAGGTCTGATTACATTCAAAATCGTGTGCTTCTACTCTGTTTTATTTCCAGAATGAGAAGTAGAAATTGACTTATGAGAAGATGCTGGGCCAACAACCAAGGGGAGTCTAAGCACATTGAAGAATGCCAATTAAGCCTGGAGGAAGTCTTAACTGGGGTAGCTTACCTCTTCTTCCAGACCCCTCACTGTGCATATCATATCACTTTAAACCCCCTTTAGACTAACTTAGACATGTTCACTGAGATGTAGTTACTTAAGCGAACTAAGTCAGGTGTAACTTCCATATTGCCTCTAAATATGATGACACAATACCCAAAATAGTATAGCTCGTATTCCAAGAGGTTGAAAGAATGAAATTAAGAAGTAGAAATGAAGAAAAAGTAAGGTAAATAAAGAAAAGTGGCAAATTGGAAAGAGAAAGAAACTACAGCACAAAGCCACCTTTCCAGTGGTTTTTTTTTTCTGGTTTGGCATGCCAGAATAGCCCATGATGCAAGTAGCCAGTGGAGTTTAACAGAGTCCAATGTTTCAAAAGCTGGTTCCACCAGGGCCTCTTAAGCCTGTGTCTCCCAAACCTTTGGGATTTCTAAAAACTCTTTGACCTGCAATCACATATCTGACAAATCTGCATGTTGGGATCTTTTTTTTAGTTATGGTTTCATTCCTTCTGCTTTTCTTTCTGACAGAAGCATGATGTATTGACATGCTAACCTCACTCAGCATAAGAGAAATATAAGATTAATTCCTCCATATTTCTGCAGTTACCAATCAACAACTCTGGTTTCATAATTTATATGTCAAACTCTTTACATTTTCAGGGCAACACTTAGTATCCCGACTGCAAGAGTATAGTCTCCCTTGAAATATTAAATCAGATAAAAGGCATATCCATATGAAAAAGAAGACGGAGATGCAAGCCTCTCCTTTTGGTCCACTCTGGCTGAAACCAGCTAGCTCTGAGGCAGATGTAATTTAAAATGACAGTAATTGCTAAGCATTGCATCGGGGTATATGAAGTCTCCTCTTTTCAAAGGGTTCTCGATAAGATCCAAACACCTGACATTTGCAATTAGTATAGGATGTAATTTCTATCTTTGTTAAAAATTTATTTAATAATAGATCCCTACCGAGGTTCTCTCCCAGCTCCCTCAGGAGGTACTGAGATTGTCTTACACTCATCTTTCCTGTAACCACCATGCCACAATTTTTGCTGAAGGGGAGGAAACTCCCTTGTTCACTTTGTTCTGGAATCCTTTCTAATGGAATCCACTTTGCAAAGCCTGATCAGCAGGACAGGGAACAGAGAAAATATGACTACAGCTTAGTTGTCAAAGGACAGGGAAAGTGTACACTTTTCAGAGATAAACTTCTATCCACAGAATTTGAGTGACCTCCCATACCCATTCCACCCTAAAATACTGTGTCTGTGAACAGTCACTTACTGACAGTTATTATCATTGGCCTTTGCAAACTTTTCATTTCAGTATCTTCATTCCATATAAAAAAGCCTGGGCTTGTTCTTTAGTAGCTGTACAGATCCTAAGTATAACCACCAAAACATACCTTAGATACTGCATTGGTGAATCATGATGATGTGAACAGGTTGTTCTAAATTCCTAACCTGTTAAACGAAAATTAAAAGCTTCTAATTTTACTAACAGAATGTTTTGTTTGCTCATTTGCTTCACCCCAGTACAGTCTCAAAGAACAGCCTGAAGCCATTCAGACAGCCCTCAGCAGACCTGAATATCTGTTTTGATCCCCACATTTGCAAACTAGAAATCTGACTGAAAGTCAAGTGCTGATTAATAGTGACATCAAAGCCAAGGCTTTAAGAATATGTTTCATCATTAGAATGAGGTTTGTGTGGGCTAGACACCTAATTCCAATCCATTGCTATAACACATACAGCTAGAGATGACTAAGCTTTGCAGGTTACAAAGAGCCAAGAGAGAATGTAGAGAAAAGGCTGAGAGAGCTCAGACAGCCACCACATGCTAAGTTAATAGAAGCAGCTTTAAGAACTTATTAACAGCATTGTTGAAAGTTAAATAGGAGAGAAGTTTCTTTATAAATGGCAGGCAACTGCTCCATCTGCAATCCACCCTCCAGGCAGAGGAGACCAAAACCTGGTGAGACTCAGAGTCTGAGAGAGAAAGACAGTACAGCATCTTTTCTATCCACTTACCATCAGCTCCAATAGCATCTTACTTTCTGGAGATATATATATAAACATCATACCTTACAGTATATGCAGGCCAAACTAGTTCAAATTTAACTTTTCTGCATAAGACTCTGGCTTCCCTGACCCCAGGCAGGGGCCAAGAGCCTCCTTGTGTGCAGGTTTGGTTGCATCTTGCTTCAACCTGAGGTAGCAACTCCTGTCACCCTCTGTCAGAAGGCAATCAGCTGTAACAGCAGGCCCAGGAGTAGTTTTAAAAGTCAAAATGGTGCTGTAACATGCTGTCACCCCACTACAAACACTGTGGGCACGTTCACATCAGTATGGCACTATGCTAATGCCTGTACCATAAACACAGCCCCGCTCTGGTTACAATGCCACAAAACACGCTTTGAAAATATCTCATTTGGAAAGCTCAAAATACCATAAGCAGGTTTCAAACATCATAATAATGCTTTGGGAAGGTGTTATTAGTACCTAGAAAGGGCTCTGGGCAATGAGAGATTGTGTGCTAAACAGTGAATCCACAGATATTCAGGTAATCAGTTGCTTGTGGGGAGGGCTGATGTGAGCTAATTCTCTGAGAAGAGCTTATAGATAACTATGGGGAACCATAATTGCACATTGCTCCTATCTAGTACAGCAGTTTAGCACTAAAGTTACAATTGTACATGATACTTGGGAGTTATTTAATAATTGAATAAGTACTAAGTAATAATAGCATACTTTGTTTACAAATATCTGTACACAATATGCTCTTTTAATATCACTAACAGCATTTATTTGCTTGTCAATACTGTTCTTTAGGAAAGTCATGTGGCACTGTAGTATCTGCTACAAAGCAGTTGCAGCCTTATGAACTCAGCCTGAAACATACTACTATACATATTGATTCTGAGTATAAATATTGTCACACTGTATAATTTTATCAATTTAATTTCTAAATATTTGTCAAAATAAATTTGGCAATTAAAGTTTAAAAAATGGATCTAGACGCCTTATTAACTGCATTTGTTTACTATATTTTTACCACAATAAATACTATTTCATTTATCTAAAATGAAAAGAAAATCAGATTCCTCACATTCTACAGTAACTGTTTCTGCATTACACTGCCAGTATCTGAGGACAGATTGTCTTATGTTACTTGCATGCAACACAATATACATACTTATCCCTCACATAGTATTCATAATAAAATAGTAAAAGAATGCCTTAACAGCAGCTCACAAAAAAGGTCTAGAAGGAGAAAATGGCAGATTAATCAGATGTCAAACAAAATCAGTCTTTATGAGTCAAGAACTGGGCTCAAGGCTGAGCCAGGTTTTCTCCAAACATGTAAGACACAGCACCCTTCCCTCTGTGAATGAGATACAAATATTATGCTTTATAGCAAAAAGACCCTGCAGAAACGGTTCACACTCCTGAACAATTTTTCAAAACCTCTTTCACATCTAGAGTGGATCTGTTTTTTCTCATGCTTTAAGGCATGGGAAAACATGGGGCATGCTTATCCTCAGAGAGTTGGCCCTATCCCCAACTATGCAGAGTTAACATGATGATCTTCTCTATAGAGCTATGAGGGTGAAAGGCTCTTCTCTGCTTTCTCTCTAGCCTCTATAAGACAACATAGTAAATTAAGGATACCTTCTGAGATGGCTTTTATGTGCCACATAGAAACTGAGCAATTAAGGAATCTGTCAATAAGTATACACTACAGACAACAAACATGGTGGGGAAATACAGCTTGATACATCTCCTGGGAACATACTTGAGGAAAGCCCTGCAACTGGGGCAGTTATCAAAAGCTACCACTGAGTGAGTTCAAAGAGAAAGGCTAAAAATAAATGGCCAGACAGAAAAAAATGCTGAATGCAGACCCAGATGGACTGCTGATAAAATTAGTCTGCAAGTCTCTACCCAGACAGTAGAGGGCTGCACAATTCCTCCAGCATGGGAAAGGTTTAAAGTGACAGAAGGCACAACTGAGCCTGATCCTGGGGAGGGGTGCAGCTTAGCTCCAGGCTAGAAAACAGCCCACCTCAGATACAATAGGGCAGCACTGGTCAAGCAGGAGCCATTTGACAGGAAATGAGTGATGTGGACAGGCCTTGAGCACATCAAGTGACTGAAGCTTGGGTGCTTGCAGGGCAGGTTTGGCTTGCTCAATGCCCCTTGCTTTGACAAAACAGAGGGCAGGGGAATTGGAGCCAAATTCACACCTGGGCTGATTGTCCCTTCAGGCCTCAGGTAGGTTTAGATCTTGTTTATGGTTGAGACTATGCCTGATTAAGACCACTACAACATATTCCTGGTTCCCTGTTTTGTACATTGTGCCCTCATGATTGCTCTTAGCAGAAACCTGTTGACTTTGATGCCTTCATCATGGGGACTCACAGCTTTCATGAGTGCTGGAAACCTCACACCCACACCACAAGCTAGCATATGGCCACTTCTGGACCTCTCCTCAGTGCAGCAGTCACTATTTTTTTGCCACTGCGCCTTCTAGAAAGACTAGGTAGGAAATATTAGGGTTCTCATGCCAATTCTCCCTCCCCAGAGCCCCTGCAAAACAGCTCCAGCCTGTTTTGGGCAGCCTCATTTTAGACCTGCTCTACTCATCACGGACTTTACTCCCAACAGCAGCAGTAATTAGTCCCTACCTTACACCACCTTTTGGTCTTGTCAGGGTTCTACATTTGTTATTTATCTGTCTGAGTGAGTGATTCAGCTCCTGTGTCAGCCAGGGAGGGACAGTGATTGTGCTTGCTCTGAAGGTGTAGCACAGACCCTGCTCTATCAAAAGCCTAAGCACTGATAAACCACAGAGCTCACGGCAATCCCCGGCAGTGGGGTCATGCACTATGAATATTCAACAGAGAAATGCTTGGAGAACGGTGATAATGAGATACTGAAGGGCAGCAGTTCTGGAGAAACAAATTACCCCCCAAAGTGTGTACGATTTCCTGCCTCATACACTGAGGCATCAAGATGCAGAATAATCTTACAAATTGTGAGGGAGATTTGGGGCTTTTGGGTCTATTTTGCTCAGAGACACCGAGTGTCTTGAGAGAGATAATACACTTTATCAAGCCGTACAAGGGAACTGGAAAAAGGAGATACATTTTCCAGAACACAGGACCTGCATGAGGTCATTTAGTGTTTTTGATCCTTTGAACATCACCACTCTTGGCTCAGTTTGAACACTACATCTTTCCAAAGGCACTAATTGATTTGGCACTGTACAAGATGAATAAGAATATGGCAACTGAAAATTTATTCTTGACTAGAATGCTGAGGAATGAGTAATTATACCTCTTTTCCACTAATTTCTAAATAAACATGGCAAAGGAAAAGATAGGTAGGTTGCCTTACTCAGGAACAAGTAAACCATCCAAACAACAAATTTGTGGTATGGCTGTTTGGCATTTACCTCTAGCCTAGAAACTTGTACCGATTATCTTACCATTACTGGAAGATGGTACATCACAGATTGCATACTTCAGGCATATAATTTCAAGGGCAGGAAAGGCATATCAAAAACATCATTTTCTAATTCTGTAGATGAGGGTTTGTTTACACAGTCTTATACCATTTCAGATGATTGGAGGCAAGATCAGTAGAAAAAATTAGCTTTACTATAGATAACGTGAGCCTCGCCAGTCCTATTTCTTAAGGCTTATATTAATGTCAATACAAGTTTCAAGGGACTACCCATAGGATACTCTTAAAAATAAGATGTCACATTTCAATGAATTTAACCCAAGGCACAATTTTTTAAGTGCACACTGTAAATATTAAATAAATTTGTCTATTCCCTTGTAGCTGCTGCTTATTGTTTGAGAAATATTTCAACTTAAAAACTAAAAACTGTGAAAATTTTGGCATGTGCCAAAAGAATTTTAGAATTTTGACATAAACTGTGATCTAATTAAACAATAAGACCTGACAAAACAGTCACCACTGTCTGATAATGACCTCCCGGGGCAGTTAAACATACCAAAGCAAAGCAGAACAGACTGAGAAGGTCAGCAGCAGCACTAAGAAACCTTTTACAAGACATCTAATCATTCTTCTAGCTCTCACTTTCTTTGTTTTGTATTTCTTGTATTAAAAAAAAAAATAAAACACGCACATGGAAATACAGGAGAGACATTGTTCTGATTTATCTGCATATACAAAAATTCCAAACTATAACTATGTGGTCTGTGTAAAAAAAATCCTAGTCTGACGGGCACATTATTTTGCAAACGTTATTAAAACATAATTATTGTTTTCATGTAGCATAATGAATACCAACATACTGGGCCTAAAAAGAATGTGATGGAGACAGACTGTACACAGTACTTGCAATACTGCTGGCATAGGTTTCCATCTAAAATGGAGACTAGAATATGTACAGTTCTGCATGCTCTGTCACACATAAGAAAATGGTTCAAGTTCACAGTGTGGACAGTCTCTTTAAATGAGTTGTCCTGAGCTAAGGACATTCACATACAATGTAGGATTTTCATGCATCTAATTAATATGGAGAGAGTACCTAACTTCAGTGAATTAAGCTGTGCCCCTATAATAACACAAAATGATGGCTGTATTCACAGGTTAGTTCAAGGTTCTTGAGTGCTGTATCTAAGTTTACACTACAAAACATACTTCCATGGGCAGCTTCCTTTTCATCCATGACAAAGGATAAAGGTACAGAATTAGTCTGTGGAGATGTTGATATAGCTTATTTTTTACAATGCAGTTAAGTAACTGAAAACAGAGCACATGCAACTCCTCACAGCTGAGAGAAATACAGCACCTCTCTTTACAGACCAGCAGTAGGGACCATCCCTTTATTATCTGCTGGTTCTTTCAAAGACTGCTGGTTAAGAGCATGCCTCAACAAATTACACTATAAATTTGATTTCTGAAGCCAATTAAAAGTTTAGACGTAATCCCAAAAGGTAATTCCTTGCAGAAAGGTAGTGACCATGTCCTGGTATAAAGTCTCTTCCTAATTTGGAGAAAAAGCCCATGTAAATACATGTAGGGGCATATACCAAAACTGTATGTAACTTACTGCTTTGTAATGTCCCTGCAGCATGGCAATTATTAGAGTAACCTTATTACATTTACTGCAAAGTATAGGATTTCCTGGATTCCAGAAAATTAAACCCAATATACTAATTCTTTTCTAATTAAGAATATCAGAGTACACGGTATGCAGAACTAGATGCTATTTGCTTTTGTATACATAAAAAGGATTCAGCCACCCCCCCTTGTCCTCTAAAACTTTTTTTTTTTGTTTTTCAGTTTGTTTTCCAGTTTTTAAGAGCTGATGCTGTGCTTACCTGCTGACTTCCATTGGGGTTTCTGCATGGTTTAGTCTAAATACTCTTGATGCTGGACCTCTCATGCTATGAACTACTTCAAAGGACAGAGCTAGAAAAGGGATTGCTTTTCTAAAAAGCACAATATCAAGGAAAAAAGATAGCATCTTGAACTCATGATATCATGGACAAATCATAGAGAAAATCTATTAGAGTGATAGATGGCATAAATTTTAATATAAAACACCAGCAGAGGTGGTTTTTTTTTTTTTTCCTGAAGTAGCTTTGAAATTGAACAGTCTCTGTTTTGTCCAAATTTATAGCTAAAGCCTCTAGTTGAAAAGTCGCCAATGAACAGAATCAAAGTAATCAGATTTTTACATTACAAGAACTAGTAAAATCTTGGTTCACAGCTATGATTTCCTAACGAAGCACCAGTACCTATAAATGAATATCATTTCCTGCCTCAAGGCTCCCCAGTGTTTTAAGTACAGTGCCCATTTATCCATCAGCATTGACCAGATACTGCTGGATTATGATCTGCCCTTTGGAAGCAACATAAAGTAGGTCCATTTTTTAAGGTTTAATGTAGCATGTAGTTTATTATAGTTTTTCTCGTCAAAGGAATTTTTCCATAAATATTCCAATATAACAAAACCAAAACACAATTTTGATTTCAGGAACAGACTAACAGACTTTCTTCCTGATCTAGAATTGGTTGATTATATTATTAATATGAATAAATATATGTGTTCAAGCAGTGTTTTGATTAGGAGACTGACAGTCAAGTCACTTAGTAGTACTGATCAGAAGTAACACATTTAAGTAAAATTCCGGAATCAATTCAAACCAAAATTATGTCAGCTTCTACCGATCTGTGCAAAGCTCAGTGTCCTGTTCAGTGGTGGCAGGAGAGGAATGAAAGTACCACAGCTGCCCAAAATGTGTGCTAGACAGCCAAGAAGCAAATGACCAGAGTAACAGAGGAATGCACTGATTCAGCAGCCGCTAACAGCAAGGCTCATATGAAATCCCAACCACAAATTAAATTAATCTCCTTCCATCATCAGAAAACACCAAAGGAAGGCAGAGTGCAACGAGCCATGCTGAAACAAGAAAGTGTTATTTATATCTTCCAGACCCAGCACTGGTGAATTTGGCCCTTCATCTATAAATTACCCATTTATGCCTTTAATAGGTATTTCAGGGCCAATGATTTGTAAGACAAAAAAGAGGGTTGAGACTCATGCAATGGCTCAGAGCAGTTATGTGTTAACCAAAAGGTTCAGCCTTTACCCTAAATTTTCTGGGCCAAATTATAACATTAATCAGAACGTAGCTCACTGAGTTGCATGGATATATTTGAAGCCTTAAGTTAATTCTCCGTTTTGAGGGTTTCAGTACCTCCAGCAACACAGTATGTTCCCAAGTAATTTTTCTGTGCATTTGTCAAGATTTGAGAATTTCTGGAAAGAAATGTATGCTTGGGGCCATTTTGTAGTTTATTATGTCTCAGCATCTGAGGCGTTAACTTGTTTCATTGTTGGTCTGAGTGGAATTCTGGCAAACAATGGGATTTTTTAAATGATCAAATAAAAATAATAAAAAGCTTTCTTACACTGTAAACCATTCTTAAGCATGCAATTTTTGGCATTTTGTAAATGTAAAAATACCTAGATTTCAAACATAAAAAATAGTTTATAATTATATGGGTAAATTCATCTTAAAGAGCAGCTTCTCTGTCCAAATTACAACTCCTAATAAATACAGAATTATAATAAAACTAATGAAAAAATGTTAACCACAGAGGTATCAGCAGGCACCACTGTAATTATTACTATGATTTGCTTATTGACAGCTATAACAAATTCTAGCAGACAGAAGCTGAAATCTTAAGAAGAGCAATTGAACTATGTTTAAATATTATTAGATACTAACTAGTAAGAACTGTTAGGCTGTTCTTACTTCAAAAGCTTGGGAAAATATCCCCAGAAGGAAGACTTTTTTAGCCCATCCCTTTTCTTTATTTCTTGTAAGAGCTTAACAGGCTGCAAATATTTTCTGAGAAGCAGTCATTAGGGTGATGTGAAGGGTTGCAGCCTGCTCCCTGCTACCATGTTCAGAGAGAACCAGCTCACAAACAAGTTACCACAGGGTAACACAGGGTGTGAACTTACAGTGCATCGCTGCTCTCTCATAATTGCCTGTGTGCATGCTTTTATCATGTGGTTACTTCAATACTTGTTTATCCTTTTTTCATAGAGAAGTAAACTGCCTTGAATTATCTGATTAGCTGAGGGGAGACAGGGTGCAGATGGGCCAATTCTCTGAAGCAGCTGATGTGCTGTGGGTCCTCTCCCTGACCCCACATGAACAGGCCCTAAGCACAAGTGACCTAACTGCAGCTGAGTGCAGTGACTCAGGTTTACATCACTGCAGCTGCGAGCAAACCCAAGCCCTCACCCTTCATCACATAAGGCCGTACTGTATCATCAGTTTTTAAGTCTAAGTCCCAACTGGAATCAGTTAAGAGATCAGCCTAAAAATCAATGACACAATATGGCCCAGAGATAGCAAAAATCCTTCCTGTAGATATCACATCTTTGCTTTTAAATCTTCCCTCTTGGACTGATCTGCCTTGTTTTGTTCTGCTCCTACTATATCTGAGTAAAATCAGAGATGGGCACAGAGCAAAATACAGTATCTGGATTCCGGTTACCTGGATATATCTGAAATTTGAGCTCAGGCCCTGACTCCAGTTTTGATATGGGCCTAACAACACACAGATATCCAGACCCTATACTTGTTGATCCTCCTGAGACCATAATACAAACTGCCTAGTAATGATGGCGAAGAGCAATGGAAATAATTTTCAAGAGATTTCCACTACTTTGCAAGACCAAGCACTATCACTAAGATAAGACACTACGGCAATTCTTAAGATAGGAAGTCTCGCTAACCTTCAGCCCTCACAGAGCTTTAGAGCAACTGAACAACCTTCTGGATAGGACTTTCACTTTGGTTTCACACACACAAATGTCCAGAGTTCAGCTCTACCACTGTCTCTGTAGCTGGAAAGAAGAATATCTTATCAATAGCAGTCTCTCCAAGTGTATCTTCCTTAATTAAAGACTCACGTATATCTTTCAGCAGAGCAAAGAGTTTACAAGTTCCTCCTGTTCAGTTCCCCATGGTCATTAGCTGCTGCTCAAAGAAGCTGGTGTGTGGCTATCTCATTTGAACACAGTCAAACTGGCTGACAGGTGGAAGCTCACAAATGCAATGAAAAGTACTAAGGCAATATAGCTTTCTTCAACTAAATGCATTTAACTAGTTTTAAAAATAGCAGTACATTTTGAAGACAAAAATACCACTGTCAAGGCCAGCTATAACTTCTCTGAGGTGAATAAGATTAAAAAGATTTTTGGCATTCCTGCCATGGGGACCCCACCCCACAAGCATACCACAGCAATCTCCACCTGCAGCGGCGCAAGGCAGACTGTGTGTGTCTGTGCAAGGAGGTGTACACATGCCCACATGTGGTTTCTCAGCCAAAGTGGATTTAGAATCCCATGGCTAAATTCTGCACTCATTTACACCCCCTCTAAATCCCAGCAAAATTAGTGGGATAGCAGGCATGTGAGGCAGCACAGTGCTGGCCTCCAGACTGTGTGATTCCATTCAATAAACACACTGAGGCACTTGTGCTGAATGAATGCTTTTACCTTCTCCCTTTAAACCTGATATTTTAGATATTAAGAGAAAATAATTACATCCTCCTCCTGGGAGGTTTATTTCAAATCCTTGCTAGGGCCCCACTGTGGCCAGTGCTTACATTTTTCAAAATTGATTTTAGGCAGTATAAATAGTCTGAAGCTGCACGTGACATTTCCTCACCCGAACAATGACACACTACTGCGGAAGCATTTCCCAGTGCAACATGTGGGTTTGTTTTTTGGCATCACTTATTCATTAACCCTTTTGTCCTCTGCCAACAAGAGATACCTCTACCACGTGAACAAACTGATTACTGTTAGCAATTAGAAGAGGACCTCAGATTAATATCTCAGTAGAGAGGCTCCTGCTCAGAAGGTATTGCACTCCTGTAGCTTCACAAGTTACGACTTGTCAGCTGAACAATAGAAACAGATCATGCGTGTGCCTTCAGCCAGTCCTAAATGTAGACTAAAATACATTAGCTAAAATTACCTTCCTGGTATTGCTTGCTCTTCTCGAGCTCCATGCACAAACACACTCCTTTGAGAAGCAAATCAAATTATTTTAACCCCTATTTCACATGAAAACTGTTCATTGTAATTCCCTGTTTAGATGAGAGAAGAACATTTTAATTCTTAAATTTTCCTAATGATTTCTATTTCTGACTCACTTCCTGGGTAGCTAAGCGGGAAAAATAATAAGACAAAAGGACAATTGGTTTCTCATGAAATAGACTTTGAATACTAGAGTTTATGTTCACTTCAAAATAAAAATCAGTATAAGTCTTTATTTCTAGGTTGGCACTCTAAGCCCATAAATGCAGAGTAAAAGATCTGCATATGAAGAAAAACCTATTTAGTAACTTTAATGACTGAAGTGTGTGGATCAAAGACGTTCAGCACATTTTAACTTCTGGAGGTAAATGCTCCAAGTTATAAATTTATGCTTGATATTTACACAGACTTTTTTTTTGCTGCAGGTCACAGAGATTCTGTCCATCCTTTCAGCTTTTACCTTTTTATCCTGTTTCTATTTTTTTAAATCCAGGATGTTATGAGGTGACAAAATGCTTACGGTGATTGATGTAAATACCTGAAATGTGAAAGCAAATAGCTGCTATCCCAGCTGAGCACCATGACCACTAATAGCTTGCCCAAAATCAACTTCTGAAGATGTGAGGCACTGATGAAACAGTACAAACTGTTTCATCATTCCACATCTTGAAGTCTAAGTCCAATAGAAACACCTTAACTAACCTGGCAGAATCTGCAGGGCTCTTGAGGAGCTCTAATATTAGCAGCCCTCTTGCTTCCACCACATGCAGAACTGGCTCACTACTTCAATTAAAATGTAATCTTAAAGGCAAATCCCCAAAGGCCAATTTCAGTAGAAAAACACTTCCACAGATTTTTATTGGCTCTAGACATGGCCACTGATACTCCTAGCCATGTCTTGATATGATTTTGGTCTGAAGAAGTCTGAATGCTTTAAATCCCTGAGCTTAAAACTCCTTCCTATGAGCTGAATTTTTAAAGCACATTGGTGTGACTGTGCTATGCACACAAACACACATCAGTGAGAACAGCAGCGACTGCCCTTCTCTAAAACATTTGTCTATTGATTTTGTTACAGTATTAGTTACAGCTATATCTCGATTCTGTGCTGTAAATCTGTTGCTGTTTAAATGTTTAAATGATAGTATGAAACTCAGATCATATTGATGTTGTGGGTAAATGATGTTTTAGCTCAGTGAGTTGCTGGAACAACATTTAGCCAACTCTGAATTACTGCACTTCCTAGGCATTTTGTACTTCAGGAATATGAGCAGAGATTCAGCCTCTGGTTTTCTAACATTACAGTTTGAAATTTTACAGTAGAAGCTTAGGAAGAACTCCTTGCTTCCACACTAAACTTTTCCAATGAGTATTTCAGTTTATTTGCTATCTTTTATTAACATTTGTGTGCACATACACACACATGCATGCACACATTTCATTGCTTATTTATAAAGCACAGGGTGAGAATATGATCACAGTGTATCAAAAAGAATCCAGGAGAGAGAGCAGTAAAGCATGTAGCCTGAAAACCTTCCATCAAACATCTTGAAGCTGCTGTAGTTGTTACACTGACCTACATGAGTTGTTATTGCCATTTGGCTCTGAATTATTAACAATCAGTAGAAAGATTTAGCACCCTTTCAACTCCAGCTTTGTCTATACACTCCAAGATAAAAACAGTTTACTCTCTATGCTGGTTAGAAAACATCTGCGAGCACCCCAGCACTCTGCTTCTAGTGGTAACCTTGTTAGTGCTCCACATAACTGCATGTAACCACTCAGCATGACAACCTTTTGCGTTTTTCTTTATGAATAATTTTGTTATACCACATCCATTTTCATGTGTTCCTTAGTACAGCACGCGACTACATTTATTAGAGTCCCCACCAGAGAATTATTCTTCTTGTTATCCTTAATGGTGCTACGTACTGCCCTCTCTGGATTGTAAGCACTTTTAAAATCCCATTCACTAGGGGGTTTTTCCCTTTATTTTCTTTAATATTCCAGCAAAGGATTTCACAGGTGGCAAAATAAATATATCACATGTATATCAAAAGGAAATGCATCAGAACAAATGGAAGAATTTCAGGTGATTGTGGGATGAAAATTGAATGAAAGCTGAACTCTGTAACTTCCATGTAATATTTTATGTGGAACGTTGTGATTTTTCAACCAAAATTTAATTTTTCTCTTGAATGACAAATGAGAACAAAAATGGGATGTATCCACAAAATTTTATTTTTCACAGTTACCAATTTAATTGGTATGTAAATTAGAAAATTGAGAAAAGGGTAGGAAAAAAGACTCAACATACTGCTTTACTTTTATTAAATTGACAAAAAGGACCAGAATTTGAGGGGGAAAGTATTGCTACTTGTGGTGGATTATCGTATCTCTAAATTTGGTTTTATTGGAAAATATCATGAACTGCAGGGCACGCTTTAATGTTCACAGGCATGTCATAGAGATTTGTAGGTGGGGACCATGATCCAAGCTCCTTCCTCTTTGCTAAGCTAATGAGGATGATATACTTTAGGAAATTGAAGTGTCAGGGAAAAGGTTCTTCAGCAAAGTCATAATTATAAAAACAATGAGTCATCAGGCACAGATGATGACATTACACTGAAAGTCCAGAAGATCTCAAGTATAAATTGGCTGGGCTGCTGGCAGAAGACAGACTCTTACTTGAGAAAGGTCCTGTACCAAAGGACTTGGGCCATGGGAATATCGTCCCTTCAGTGCATAAGTGTCACCTCAGAATGATCAAGGAATTAGAGTCTTGAATCATCCATCATATCTGACCAGGTGAATTTGGTAAACTGATTCAAACAGGAAACTAGGTCTCAATCTCTTGAGATTCATCACAGCTCTGTCAGTACTAGAGCAGGGTAAGGAAAGCTGTCTGACAGAAGGTAACTGCAGGCAGAGCGAGCCTGTGACAAGCTTCTTCATGAGAAGCTACTAAGGAAGCCAAGTGCTTAGGAAGAGATACTGCAGGGGTAAAAATTTGTAAAAATATGAGTATGGCATTCAGGTCAATTCTCTGTATAGCTAAAGGCTAACTATTGAAGGCTTCTTCTATTTCATGGCCTGCAAATGCTCTGGGAAATCCAGGAACGATGAGATGGCAGCATCTGCAGGGTATGGAGGGGTATTTATCTCAGGACAAAGTAGGACAATGATGATATGCTGAGACATCACAAGCAGCTATGCAAAGGGATCTAAAATTAATTGTTGACAACAGTAATGTACAGCAACACAGAAAATGTGAACCTTTTAAGCCAAGAGCAAGACCTAAAAAAAGCAAATGAAACCCCAGTAAAATCTACAGCTGCCAGAAAAAAGGAAAAAAGAGGTGCTGGATGACTGAACTATAATGAATAACAATCAGACAGTTTGAATGCTCTGAAAAGACTAAGATTATTTACTATAGAAGGGAGATGAACAAGATGAGGACATACTGGAAGCATGTTAATGAGTGGCAGAGAACGTAAATGTTTTTCCTATCATGATAAAGAGCCAAAAAAATCCTTAATCAAGTTAAAAGTGGGAGAATTCAAAATATTTGTTTCCATTTATAGCCACTGGACATACATGGCACAAAAAACTTTCCTAGATTTAAAACTCATGGAACTTCTACAGAAGCAAACAAAAAAGCCAGTTATCAGAACTGAGTTTTAAAAGCACTGTTACAGGAATAACAAAGTACTTTCTTCCAAATTTAAACCAATCTCAGAACATTATGTATTATCAATGCATTGAATACTGTAAGGGAGAAAAATCATCCCACACCTTCCTAATGTAGGACAAATGAAGACACTTGTTATCTCAAGTGTCTGCCATGGATCACTGTCAGAGACAAATCTAAAGTCCTTTCCGAGTGCAGACAGCCCCATTTCTTTGTTTTGATTGTATTTTTTTCAATTTGCCAAGCAGGCAGGTCAACACAGTAGAATCAGTAACCAACTAATAGCAGGTGAATGTTAAACTATCTGCTGTCACTAAATAATTATATATTCACAATGTTCCCAATGGAGAAGGTGGTTATTTTGCTACGTGGACTATAATTCAGAACCTCCCTTGCACTCTTCTGGCTGTGAGAAACAGCCCACTCCTCCAAGTGCTGCAGACACAATGAAAATCAGATGCCTCAGCTCCTACCTTAGTCTTTACCCAGACTGATAAAATTATGTTTAAACAATTTTGCTGTGAAAACTTCCATAAGAAAGTCATAGGTCTTAAGTGTCCTATGGTGGGAATTCTTACTAACTTACTGTGATGTATTTTTCTAAAGATACTTAGAGGCCCTTGGATCAAAAGCTCTGTCTATGCATATTGTATATCTGTATGCTTTCAGCAATAAAAACCTGTGTGGGTAAAATAATTTTTCCTGTTTCCATCCTTAATTGGGAGAACTGCAGGGCTAAGCAATAATAATGCCTTCAAAATTTCAACAGAGAGAAGAGTTTCCTCCTACAGTGTCATCCAAGTGGTACACAGTAATATACAGAAACATGTATTTGTAAGTTTTAAATATATAAGTCAATTTACAAACTGAAGTATTTTCCTTCTTTCAAATGTTCAGGAATATTGCCCATTCATAAATAAACTGTTCAAAGATTGCACTGGGGTTCAGATGCCACACCAGCCACCATCTCAGCAAGACAACTGGCCTACTTGGCATCCTCAGTGCTCAGCAAATGGCCCAGATACCCCTAGAGAAACAAAAAGAAGCATCTGAGAACATTGGGGAATAACAAGCAGTGATCTGCTTGTTATGAAATGTATTAATCATATGGCTTGGAGGAGAGGTAACAGATGACTTCATTTAACAACATGGTTACAGTGACTCACTACCAGGAATGGAAAGAGGTGACCAAGCCTATGGGCTGACTTTCCACTCCAACATTCCTTACCCTATCAAGTGCCTTGGCACCTCTGCCACCCTGGGGCATGTGCAACAGCTGCGGCCCAAACATCATGCCCACCTTTCCCCCAGTGTACAAAGAGGTCACTATTTCTCCTTGACCACAATCCTTGATTTAAACCACGACAGGACAGAAGACATGAGAAGGTGGTGCTGACCAG
The DNA here is from genome assembly GCA_013389925.1 of Aegithalos caudatus. NCBI lineage: Eukaryota > Metazoa > Chordata > Aves > Passeriformes > Aegithalidae > Aegithalos > Aegithalos caudatus. The sequence continues at coordinate 45,859 of WEIU01021541.1, forward strand.
TCCATTTCAAAGCTCTGATTTGCTTTGTCCATGATGCTCCATATTGCTGACACAGGCAAGAGCTGATGAGAGATGGAGAAAGCTGTATTCCAAAGCAAACTGATCTATCCGTTGGCCTCTCAGGAGGAGTTGGCTATATATCCTGGAATGCCTAATGTTCAGAAAATTTATCTTGGTAAAGGCTCAGGAAAATGTATGCTTTTATTTTACCCAAAGTAAAAATATCGGTCAAAGTGAAATTAAAAAGTGAAAATAATACTCCTCCTTGTAAAAAAATTCCAGCCTCCTACACTGACTGTATCTTTTAGACGTCTAAAACAAATAACATGAATTTTATGTGGTTTTTTCCTACTAACATTTTATTGGTATTTATAATGTAGTACAGAGAGACTTTTAAGAGGGAAAAAGGCAAGTTACAATAACACACCAAAGCATTTAGAAAAGGCTGTGGTTGCAGAGGACACAGACCATGCTACCTTCCTCTTTCTTCCCAGGTGAGTAACAGAAAACAGCAGGCGAGTAATCCAAATCCTTTCTGTTGCCACTGAGGCACAGAGTGGCATAGAAATAACGTGTTTCAGATAGTCACCTTTTCATACCTCTTATTCTGATTCTAGCAAAAGAACTAGGTCTACAGAACACAGAAGTAGTATGTGTTGATCATCATTAATACAATGGTAGCAAACAATCAAAAAAAACCTGAGTCACAGTAGGCTGTGGTTAGCTCAAAAAGTAGTAATATATAGAAGGGTGAGAAGCCTGTGTGTAACAGAGTTCTGAGCTTGAGCAAAGTGTCAATAACTACACTGTCTAGAAAGATGAAGATTGTAATCACAGTTTTAAATCTCTGACCAGGTACCCAAGATATGTTTGAGATGTACAAACACAATTATTGATGGCAGTTGTTGGATATAGCAGATTTTATACCTGAGTGCATGATTGAGGCTAGCCAGTTAATACTTTAGAATTCCCACCAATTAGCTCTTGAGACTTCTCTTCAGTAGATTTAGTACTTATTTAGATTTACAGTTATTGATACCTAGAAACCTTTTCAGCTGCCAGTGTCATCTTCTACAGGCTTAATCAGGACAATTTAAGCAAGACCTCCTCCCAGCCTTGAGGATAATGGTCTTGAAAGCAAAAGCTCTGTTGTCTTTCATATGCAGTGGTTGTCCCTATGATCTCTCAAGGAATATCTGGTCATGTGGATTAGACATGGAACTAAGTCCATAGCTGGCTCTGTAATACTGCATGCAGAGAGTGATGGGCCTACATCAAGCTAGCTCAAAGATTCAGCTGACTATATAACACCCCAGGCTGGGGTGTGAGGAGCTCCTGTTATTCCACTGGGTGATTGGATTGAATTGTAAATCATAATTCCATTATATTGAGAAGTTGTGGAAGTCCAGTAAATTTCCCACTGGATGAAAAAAGGGAAACATCACCTCCATTTTTTAAAAAGGGAAATAAGGGAGACCTGGGGAGTTAAAGGCTAGTCAAGCCTCACCTCTGTGCCCATCACAAGCACAGAGAGAATCCTCCAGAAAGCTATGGTAAGCCACATGGAACATAAGAAGGCTAGTTGATGACAGCCAACATAACTTCGTTAAAGGCAAATTTGCCTGATGAATTTGGTGGCTTTTAACGACAGGGTTACAGCTTTGGTGGAGAGGAAAGAGCAACTGATGTCATCTACCTGGACTTGTGCAAAGCATTTGACACTACCCTAATGTGAGATCCTTGTCTCTAAACCAGGCAGGCATAGCTTTGATGGATGGAACCTGCTGGATAGGGAATTGGCTGAATGGCCACACTTGAAGAGTCGTGGTCAACAGCTCGATGTCCAAGTGGAAACCAGTAACTGGTGGTGATCTCAGGAGTCAGGATTGGGACTGGCTCTGTTTCAGCTTTGTTGGTGACATGGACAGCAGGATCAAGAGCTCCCTCATTGGTGACAATGACACTGAGCTGTGTGGTGTGGCTGACACGCTGGAGGGAAGGGATGCCACCCACAGGGACACTGACAGGCTGGAGAAGTGTGAACCAGGTCAAGTTCAACAGGAGCAAGGTCCTGCTCCTGGCTCGGGGCAATCCCAGGCACTAACATAGCTGGGCAGAGAATCAATCCATGGATTGAGAGCAGCCCTGAGGAGGACTTGGGGTTTTGGTTGACAGGAGCCAGCAATGTGCCCTGGCAGCCCAGAAAACCAAGCCTATCCTGGGCTGCAGCTGGAGCAGCGTGGCCAGCAGGGGATGGAGGTGATTCTCCCCCTCTGCTGTCAGGAGACAATGGATAGAGTGCTGTGTCCAGCTCGGGGGCCCCAGCATAAGAAAGATATGGACCTGTTGGAATGACTCCAGCTGAGGGCAACAAAGAAGATCAGAGGGCTGGAGCACTTCTGTGAAAAGAGGCTGAGGGAATTGGAGTTCATCAGCCTGGAAAAGTGAAGGCTCTGGGGAGAGCTTAGAGCCCCTTCCAGTACCTGAAGGGGCTCCAAGAGAGCTGGAGAGGGACTTTTCACAAGGACAAATAGTGACAGAACAAGGGCAGATGGCTGTAAACTGAAAAAGGGTAGGTTTAGATTGGATATTAGGAAGAAATTCTTTACTGGTAGTATGGTGATGAACTGGAACCAGCTGTCTGGAGCAGTTGTAGATGCCCCATTCCTGGAAGTGTTCAAGGCCAGGTTGGATGGGGCTTTGAGCAATCTGGAGCGGTGGGAGGTGTCCCTGCCCTTGGCAGTGGCATTGGAACTAGATGACCTTTAGGGCCCTTTCCAACCCAAACCACTCTATGATTCTGTGATATACAATGAACAATTGTTTTCCTTCCAGTACAATATAAGCATTGCTTAGCTCAAGTAGTTTCAGTAAATAGAGGGTACTGAAGCAAGTTTAGATTGAATTAGCTATATTAATGCCCACAGCTCTCAGTCAAGTATGTTTCCACCATAATGCCCTTAAAAGTTTTATGTTTGTGTATTAAGCCAGAAGTTTTTTCACAGATCTGCTTTTTTAGAACTATAGTCAAAATAAAGACATTAAAGTAATAAAGACCTGGAATCCAATAATAATATGTTAATTCCAATACCACAGAATGGTAAAATTCCTTCATATTTCAGCAAACAATCTTTCTTACTTTCTTAGGCTATGATGACTAAGGCAGTCTCTGAGGGGGTGGAAAGGCATGCAGAAATGTTCTGGGTTGCAGCTTGTTAACCATTCCAATGGAAGCAGCCTACTGCCTCTAATGAGCTCACTGTTTAAAAACAAAGATATTGCACCAACTGTAGAGCTCGCTGGTGCCACCAATTAGTGAAAATATAAGCTTGGTTATTGTTCCTTCTAAGGTAAAACTGTCATTTGAGAGCATCAAAGCCACTCTCATCATTGCTGAAAGCACACTTCACTGTACCATCTCTGTGAAAAATTATCCAGAGGATGGCAAAATAAAAATATATAGTATATTAAAAATAATGCTATGACGGCTGCTATCCAGATGCAGTTGTTAGCTCTTACTCTTCTATGAAGGGTCTTTTCCAACAAATTATTCTTTTTCTGATAAATGATTCTATGATTTAATATTCTTAAGCATGAATGCTTGTAAATGTGTGACTTTTATATTGGACTGCCTGTCTGCAAGGCATGATGTTTGATTTAGTGTGTTAGTTTAACATTGGATACTAGGACAAAGGAAAAGATGGGAGATTCTGATACAGTGTCAGACACATCAACACCACCTTTCTCATGCAACACTGAAAGTCAGTCTGAGACTAAGAGACTGTTACTGGAACCAGCAGGAACGTGATGACCATGCTACATCACTACACAATTTGGTGAGACACACTGAAAATGGGGAAGCCCCTGGGGAAGCAGCTCAAGGGTATAGAACAAAAAGCACCTTGAGAACAGAACCTGGATAACAGGGAAGAAACACTGAAATACTCCCAGGCACAAGCCCAAAAAGCAAGCCAGGGAAAACAACTAGAGCAAAAATAAGTGGTAGGCTCCATCAGAGCCATTACTATCCCAAAACTAAAGAGAATGAGAAGATGAATTAGAAACACATTGGGTTCTGCTCATATGACAAACTGAAATCTCCACAAGAAAAAACACATATGGGCTTTGTACCTTGTTTAGCTCCTAAAGGTGCGAGAGAGGCAGTCCTGACTGAGAGCCTATGACTGACCATGAAATTCTTAGTTCTGTCCCCAAGGAAGAAGTAGAAATCACAACATCAAATAGCACTTTCCTTCTCTGAGGCTGGAGCTATTAATTTACCCCCTGGTACACACACACCTTCCTTTATTGCCTGATTGGCCAGGTTGCTCCATCCAGGAAGTGAAAAGGAGGTAAAATCCTAGAACCCTACACCTTCTGTACAGAAAATATACATAGTATTTACTTAGGAACTAGCTTTCTGTAAGTAACCCATGCCCCCAAAAGAGATAACTTTCACATCATATTTTTGCACATAGTAATTGACATTTGCTTGCATTTTATAAGAACTGGTTTAAACCAAACAACGTCTGAACCATCTCAAACTGCTGGAAACTACAGTTCAATGGGAATTCTCCAGTGACATTTGCTTGTTAAAAATGCTGGTTCATCAAAATCTATACATTTTCCCCAGAGTATTTCAGCCAACACCTGGTGACACCCTGTCTGTTAGGCAGGTTTTAGCATGTCTGGCTTCTTGCCAGCCTGGCTGCTGAGCTGCTGGGAAACTCAGCTTCCCAAACTACTGTATGTCCTTCCATTGAAGTTCTCTGTACTGGTACTTATCTGGAAGCCTTGCGAACCTCAGTCAAACCAGAGCTTTTGGGATCAAGGACCCTTGCCTCATGCCTGAAAATGGCTTGCACTGTAGCTTGTAGGTATCTGCAGGATGACATCTGTCATCATACTGAATCCCAAAGCTTTCAGATTCTACATTTGAAATCTCTTCAGGCTGCCTGTCTTCAATACTGCTCCAAATTCTGGGAAGCAAGTGGACTGGAAATCTTGTGTCCTCACTCTCAGGACAGATAGTACACTGGACTGTGGGCCCTGGAAGCCCCAGAACCAATAAAATTCCTTCCAATTTGATTCTTCTCTGCAAACCACAGCACTAAAACTGACCAAAATTATGTCAGACACCATCAGTCAGTCCAGCATTCCCTGCAGCACAGTTAATTTCAGATATATCGTGTTTCCTGTGGTTTTGGCTTTTGTCAAAAATGGGGGGTAGTTCTCCCCTCTTCCTTCCTCCAACCTCAAAGAAAACATTAAAGTCTGTGGAAGAATGAAAACTTTTTTTCCCAATAAGCTCTACCTGCAGAAGCGACATATTTGGCTATTTCATGACAGTATCCAGAGATCTCTGTAATGCAGACATTGGTATTTCCAGGTCTGTTTTCTACAGCTCTTCTCTATTAGGAAGAGATTTATTTCCCTTTCACCAGGCAAAGGAGAATGCACCTTGCCCTGCAGAGGCATTTTTAAGTTTTGAAATAGCCCCTTCTATTTCCAGCATTTTCTTTGAGATTGCTTCAGTCAGAGCTTGACAAAGTAACCTGCACTGTATCAAAGGGTTGGTGCCGAAGCCCCAGGAAATCATAATTTTCCAAAACCTTTATGCTAAGTCTCTCAACTCATGCTGCAGAAGCTAATACAGTATGAACAACACTCATCCTATTAAACCTTTGGGTTCCTGTGTCTAAAAATTAATTCCTTCAGGGTTTGTTTGTTTCTAGATATCATGTGCTCAGTCCAGGATACATAACATTTCATCAAGAATATGAAGAAAAAAGCAAAAGTATCTTTGAGAAGTATAACTGAAAGACTGCCAGAGAGCTCACAGAATGTCAAAATGGTGTGCAATATGCCCGGACTTGTTTTCCTTTCCAGTTAACTGAGCATTAGGCATAATTTAGAGCCTGATTCAGTACAAAATACACTGTCAGTTACTCTATAGTAAAAGCTTGCACAAGGATTCTCTAACACCGAGCCTGAGTGAGTTCTTTGCTAAATCTTGCTCTCAAGATTCCCAGTATGCATATATAAGCATGGATGGAAATAGGGAAAGAAAAGGGGACAGACTCCTTACCACTGATGGGTGTAGGAGACCAGAAGGTCATAGTGGAGGGTGGGAGGAAGCACTGTTCTGCTCCATTTGGGCAGAAGAATTTTGTGCTTGTTCAGAAGCCTAAGAAACTTTGAAACACCATATAAGGGCTGGGACTCAGGCCCTGCTGGAAAAACCTGCTGGAGCTGAGCTCTGTGCATAACTCATATGAACGTTAATGAGAGTTAAATGCATGCATTGAAAGAAGAATAGACCCCTTAGTGATTTGTCAAGATAAAATTCAAAATAACTTTGAATGCTCAGAGGTAAATATTAGGTTTAGGAATTAAAAACAGCAGAAGTAGTGGAACAATTGCCTATAATGAGATCCAGAAACAATCTACCCACTGTACCAGGTTTTCATTAGAGTTATGGCCTGCAGCCATACCACCTTGGGTTGTGATCTTAAAAGCTAAGACCGGTTGGGCTGCTTAGCATTTGGAAGAGAGACCTCCAAGAAAGCTTACCACTACAGCTACAGCTTAGTGATGCAATAGACAATGTTTTCCTTCTGATTCAGTATTGGATTCAGGTGTTAGGAGACCTGAAGGTCTTTTGTGTGAGATTTAAATCTGAGGATCTGATGATCCGTGATCAGTAAAGCATGCCTGTTACTGCCCATGAGTGTGCAATGTCACTTTGAAAAGGCTACTGCATTTCACTGTAGAGGTGGTTGCATGTCAGTAATAGATAAGAGCTGCCAATACAATGTAACGATCAACTTCACAGTGAAGCTGAAAAGCTAAATTTGCCAATATGGGGTAAGTAGTTTAGTCCCAAAAGCTCCAGAGAGGCGCTAAGAAGAGTTTGCTGTATTTTTTAAAGAGTTTGTGTGTACCCCAAAAACATTGTTCAATCTCAGAGCTTTGAAAGGGTGGGCACTTTTAACCCTGGGTTTACGTTGATGCTACCACACTCATAATTATGTAACACCTGCAGGCACAGCTGAGCTGCCTCTGCAGCAGCACCTGAAACATGGGAGCCCACAAAACCAGCTTCAGGAACAGCTCCTGAGGAAGCTCAATTGTCCAGCTGACTGGGAGAACAGGAGACCTGTCCTGTTCCTGCTCTTAAATCCCTCAGGGGTTAGCCCTCCAAGGAATTAGGTGCACTGAGTTGTAGACATTAAATAGTTCCCTATATCTGAATCGATGGGACTACTCACAGTGCAAAAAGTTAAAGACGCATCTGTGTCCAAAAAATGAAGGCATGAAATATAGCTACATAAATTCTAATTGATGTTCTTGACCTATTAGCCTCCCTGGTTGTCATACAGAAGACTGTACTAACATTATTTTATTTGTCCATGTACGACATGATCCAGCATACTTCTGAGAGCCCTTGAGTCTGTAGTGCTCAAAGGGTTGACTTCATCAGGAATTCACTGAAATACATCAATTGGGGTTCATTGAATTCAATGATCTGAGAGCATTTGGCATCCCTTAGGAGGCAATTAGCACCTTCCAGAAAATGGGCCTTAGACAATCAGATCTAGGGAGTTCAGACAGGTTTTCCTCTGGGTTTTGGAGCAGTTACTATTTGTATATAATAAATACCTGCTTTAATTGTTTGCTTCAACTTTAAAAAGCAATTTTGAACAGAGCTTAAGCTGTCTATTAACATTTGCTATCATGCTAGTACTAGACACAGCAAGTCTGATACTTGTGAGTAACCTACTGGTGATTTGCCAGAACTGAGCTGCTAAATTGATTTAATATGGAATTTTGTCATAATACGACCCAAACCAAACATCTCTCCCCCTTAGTGTGATGCTTTTATTTGCATTATGTAGCTGAATAAAATGGTCTGTTTGAGATATCCATACAATTTACAGTAGTTGTTCATCTCTGACTTGTTGCAGAGGAGAAAGCCATGAGTTTGTTGGCTTTTAGACTCCAGGCTATGTCATGACTTGTGCTTGTACGCAGGCCATATTTGCTTAGTATTCCAGCATTACCATTGACTTCATGGGAACAAGCAGGGTCACATAAACCAGCTGCTGATACATGTTTGTGGGGAGGAGGGAAAGTGTCAGCACACACTACCCGCTGTCTTATATCAAAAACTCTTCCAACTCACTGTACAAGAGGTTGGAAGCTGAAGCTGTAAGAAAAGTGCTTCCTTATTTTTTATATTTTTCTTTACACTAAATAAACTCAGCCCTAGGACTTCACTCCTCTTGCAACAGGCATTCCTCTTGAATGAGTATGCCTGATATCTTCGTCTCTTATCATAATGCTGAGAAAATACTTGTCTGTTCAGCACAATAAAGGCTTTACTACGCAAAGTGCTGTGAACTATACACAAATTCCTGTGAACTGACAAATTGCATATGAAATCAGTTGTTCAGGAACATCCTGGCGATCTGCTTAAGTATAAAAACCTCAGAAGATTTTCTACAGACAAAATGGTGGGCGGGGAAGAGACATTAACAATTACAAATAACCATTTTAACTACTGATAAGGCAAGCACCTCTCACATATGGAAATGCAACTACTTTTTCTCCAAAAGTGCCCTGTATTTGCAATAGCTCCAACTTCATTTGGGTAAATGAGACTTCCTTTCTTCCTTCCTTGACACATCATCCAGAGTCCACAGAAGTCATTTCAAATCAAACAGGTTAAGAATTAGTCCCTTAAGGAAAGACAATTTTGCAAGAAGATGAAGCATTGTAGTTAGTACACTCTAAGGACAAAGTATATCATACTCACAAATAACAGAATGCTTTAACACTTGCACACTGCTCCTTCTTTGCTTTGCTGTTATTAGGTTTGTAACTACAAATATTACTAATTGCAGCTTTTAACATAAGGAGTTAGGAAAAGTTCAGTACTCAATATAGTCAGAAAAACGGAAGGAAGCATGTTCCCATTTGGTTTCCAAATGCTGTTCTAATCCCTCCTAAAATCCTAGCAGCTTCTACAGCACTGCACAGCAATCCTTCTGCTTCAGAAATACATCTTATTTATCTATGCAATAGGCAGCTCAAGGCAATAGAAAAATCCACATTAGAAAGAAGCAGAGTGTAATGCTTTTATAGCATCCTATATCAGCCTTCACACCAAAAAGATGTAAACCACCAAATGTCAAAAGAGCGTATTATCCAGGATAAACTGAGCACTGCTGCCACTGTCAACTGCTTTAAGAGATGCGCACTTGAAGCACTGACAGCAATAAGTGAAACTCCTGTTTACGTTTTTTTTTAAAGAAATGCACATCCACTATTTTTTTTCCAGATAATGCTGTAAAGTTCTACCAAGAGGTTACTCAAAACAACTGCAAATAAAGTGCCTGTACATAAATAACTTCGTCTGACTTTTTGTTTAATGTCCAAGATGATTGGAACAGATTGTATCATGAACTACTTTCCCTTTGGCTAATTAAATAGCCGTCTCCACTTACCATAAAGCATATTCTTATTAAAACAAGTATCTATATTCACTCTGTTGGATAAATTACTTCCAAGTAAGTGCCATAAAGCCCATTACATTCCTGCTTTAGCAATGGATCAGGTCCAAACAGACAATCAAAGGATTTCACTGGGATTATTTTAGATTAGAAAAACTATGGTAGACATGAAGCACTGACAAGATCATAAAGACATAAAGGATAAATTAGCAGTTACATACCAAAGTACTCCAGCAGTTTTTAGCATATTCAAAAAGGTAAAAAAGAGGGAAAAAAAGGAAAAAACCTTATTGTACTAATCTAAACATAAATGGAAATCTGTTTATGCAGAAATCAAATGTCATGACTAAACGTTATCTCCCATTCAAATCAAATAGCTATTTCAAAGCTTAAAACCCAACAATATAAAAGAAATAACAAAGTTCACTAACTAGCTGAGTAGGAACTTATTTCTTTCCACAAGTTCCTTTTTAAATTGAATTGAAAAAATCATGTTATGATCGACCGTATTAATGAGCCATTATTGCATAACTGTATTTTTATTGCAGATATATTACCTGCTAAATGATGCTGTTTTTCCAGAAAAAGTTCACAGTACAGATTCTATGGGAATGTTTCCTGCTGACAGTTCCTAAATCTTTCAGAAGCTGTCAGCAACCTCAGAAATCAAGTCTGCAGTACCCTAGCAAGCAGAAGCATATGCACAGGCTTTCTATTTTTAAGCTGCAATCCAAACCATTAAAGAAACACCTTAAACATAAAAGATTATTGAAAATAAGATGATCCTATCTCACTTGTTAATCTAAAGGGCACTGTCAATTACATGTAATCCAGACTGCAATTTCTATAAATATAATTTGACATTTAAAATATACTTTTTTCCCCCTCTATAAACTTCTGCCCAAACTGATTATCCTCAGACCCACATTAACAACTCCTCAAAACTAAAATAAGTAACAACAAGCAAAATAAACATTTCCACAGAAAAACACTGATCCATGGGCACACTCTGTCTTTTCTGTTTACCTGTATCCCACTTGCTTATAACACATTCTTCATCCATGCAGCTCTTTAAAGGGTGGCAAGCCAGCAGCTTACAAGAAATTAAGCAAAAAGGGCTATAATTGCAAGCAATTACTAAAGATGACCAGATAGAATTCTGAAGAGTCCTCATGCTTCACTGTAGTGTTCTTGTTCTGCTTTCTACATTTTTTTAAATGAAGACACAGAGGAACCAGACACAGCTAAGAGCAACTCTTTGCTAGAAATGGATTGCACCAAAACCACAATGTTCTATTATACACTGCACATGAGCACAAACATTCCTTACCAACACTTACTAGAGAAAACTGATTACCATTGTTTCCACCAAACCAAGATTACTTTCTTTTCATTATAGTGGCCATTTTCAAAGTGGTGCTTAAGAATTTACAGGCATAAACTCTGTTATTGGTTGACTGGATTTTTATAACTAATTTCCTCATTTGCTGTTATGAAGATTTGTCTACATAAACCTGGTACACAATCTCATGACTATATTTCAGCACATTCCTTTGTTTTGGATTTTAGCTAGAAGTCAATTTTCTCAAGAGCATAATGGACCCTAACAGACAATATTTCCATGCTGCTATTTAGCTGGCCTGAGCAAACAGAGTAGCTAGGAAACTGCCACAGTAGGACAGGGAAATTTCCTCACCACAGCCAAGAGTTTGAAGGTTTTATTACCTCTAAACCAACCTCTCTCACATTCTTCAGGACTGTGACTCAGGACAAGGGTCGTAGTCCAGAAATCACTGGCTGGCAGAACATTTTCCATGAAGACCATTTTGCCAGCTGATGTTTGCTTAATAGGTAACAATTCAAATAGAAGGGAACCATCTATTTGATAAGCAGTCATTTCCACCAGTCTTGCAGATGCTGCTTTGAGACCTAGTTTAGTAGTCCAGCCCATCATCTGTGAAAGCTACTGGCTACTCAAAACAAGACTAAATCAACTCGTGACTCCTGCATGGAATCTCATCAGACAAAACTGCAACTGTTTGGAAGGGCAGACAAAATCTGCAGGTTTTTATTCCTACCATCACTGATGCTGCAGCTTCAACAATTTCATATTCACCTTATTAAATAATAAGTGATAGCAATAATTATTTCTGAAAAGTACTAAGGATTTTTTTTTTTTTTTGCCAATCTCAATGAATCTTTCCAAATAAACACTTAACTGCAGCTGGCAAAATAGAAAATGCTGTAAACATAAAACCCATGGTCATATAAAATGTTGCTTCACCTTAACCAAGAAAGATGGTGAAAATACGGATTATGATTTGCTTTAATGAGAGGAAGGAAAGGATGGCTCACAAAATATAAAACATATGCATGGAGGTACATAGGTACCTAATTTTATACACAGACTTACATCTCTATGTATGCATGTATACAATTCCAGTCTGTGTGTATCTTGGGAATTAGAGATCTTTTTCAGCAAGTAAGGAAACCCAGTGCAGGATTTCAATTTTGCACTAGATTCACAATAAGTAAAGTATTTAAAAATACTTAGAGTTTATATTATTTTCTTATTGCCAGTTGCCTCTTCTTTGCCATGGGTTGACATAAACACCTTCACATGAAAAATAGGATTTTGCCTTCCGTCTTAATTTCAGGTGCAAAACCTTCAGCTGAACTTTAACAAGCTAAGACTTACAAATCTGTTCCTAAGTTTTCTGGGGTAATAGAACATTTTTAAGAAAGTTTTGGAGATACCAAAACACAAATGCTCAGCAGAATATGGTTTATCTTGTGCTGTCAAAAACTTTTTAGAAAACCACCACTCAGTTTTAAGAATTACTTCTAGGTCTTCAGCAAGTCTACAAAGCCCTCCCTACTTTAAGTTCCCCACCTGCAAAGTTGAGACAATCATCATATTTAACTTCCTTCATAAAACCCCTTGATATGTATTGAATAAAACCCACTACAGGAACTGGCACACACACACACACATATTATATTTGCAATCCACTATAAGTGAATTAAAGCTGTAAGTACAGATCCACGTATAGAATGGATTGGCAAGTTAATGTTCTGACAAAAATAGAAATATAAAACTATCATAATATTTATGGCCAAACTTTGTTTTCTAAATCCCATGGAGCCTTAAGTCTAGCTTGAGCATTATGCTATATACCCTGTATTATGAATAGACAGAATTTCTACAGAACCATCCATTAAAGACTTAACACAGAGGTTTGTCTTCAGTCTCAAATCACTCTAAAGAAACATACTTATGAAAACCATTGTCATTGCTACAGTTAGGTTTCTCTGATATATCATATATAACACACCTAATTGCAATACTTATGACTGGAATGGGTTGACTGATTTTTTTTTTTAATTTTCCAAATTATTTTCCTTTGCATATGTTGAATTGAATTCAACTACTTTTTGTCAAAAATTCTGTCATTGTTTTCCCAATGGAATATTAAAGGAGCTCTCGGAACCATTAGTCAGACACTTCTGTAAGCATACACTGAGTTTGAACAAAGCAGGGTTGCATTTTGTATTAAGTGCATTAAGTCTTCTGAAAAGGATTGATTGTATATGATACACACGAGCTCACTTACTAGAATTGTTCATTTTTTGGAGGTGAATGTTCAACTATATGCCTCAGGGCACAATTATTGGTCTGAATCACTTTTTGAGGTAGTATATTTTGGTGCATGTGGGGTGGTTACACGTAGGCAAATGCAGACTAGCGGGAGCCAAAGGAGAACCAGCAAGATGAATGCTAGTATTTATGAAGTTAGAATCCAGCTACAATTTAGCAGGTGCAAATGCAAACTTCAGAAATCATACAAAAAATTACAAAACCCAATAAGCACCAGCTCAGTTTAAAGTCTGCCTGTGGTTAAAAAAGCAGGCATAACACCTGCTAACTGTTACATTGCAGATTTTATGCCTTTTTATCTGATTTTTTCCATATTTTTTATCTCAGCAGGCATCTACTATCAGCTCTGCTGACTGACTGTGCCCTCTAGCCAGTCCTTGCAGGCATCAGCTTGTCCTTCAGACTTTCATCCTTCCAGTACAGTTCAGTTGTAGTATCACAGAATCTCTCTTTTTGTCCCTCCATGGTCTTTCTTGACTAAGACCTTGTGTGTAAAACCCTTGAGATTCTGCTCTCCTAGGAGCTCTAATTCTCATCTTCCTCTCACTCTTGTTTCTTTCAGCTTGCAATATGCTGTGCTAGAGGCCAATTTTTTTTTTTTTTTTTCTGTCAAGGTTTAACAAGCTTTGTAAAATGTGTTACTTCAAATCTCCTCATTTTTATCGTGAAGTGAATGAACTACTACTAAACACCTGGGAATTGCTAAAATGGGAAGAAAGGAGTTCCCTTCTGCTGCGGTCTCTAAGTCATATTTAGTGGTGTATTTCAGTTATTTCAGCCTTTCTGAAGAACAAGTCCTCTCTCTCCCCCAGTACCTTTTCTTTAAAGCCCAAAAATTCAGCCACATGGTAGTTCCTTGTGAGTTTTGATCTCTGAAATCTGTTGTTCCCAGGGCCAACAAACAAGATGACAATCTATAGATGAAGGTTATGGGAGGTATCTTCTCTCATAAGCAAGGGAACAGGAATCCATGTCTCCTCTGGACAATTCCATCTAATAAGAGCTGCCCGTAACTGGTGGGATGCCTTTTTGGTCTGTTTAACAGCTGTGTTTAGGACTTCCTCTGAGCAGTAAGGGATTGACACTTATTTCTTCTTCTCCTCCCCAGGGTTACATTGGATGTCCCTTAGAATTCCACCAATACATCATCATGCCCAGAAGAGAATGGGATGGAGTTAAACCAGAAGTTCCCTAGATGTGACTGAATGGCCCTGTCATCAGATGATCACATTGATACCTACTGCTTAGTTTAAGCAGAAAAGCCATCATCTAATAACAGAGGTCTAATAGCTCTCTAGTGTATGATTGCTACTGAAATAAAGCAATGTATCCATCCATCTATGGATGTATGCATCAATGTATCCATCCACATATCCAATACCTTCTTTCGTAGGCCTGAATACATATTATTCTGAAAGTCACATTTCTAATAGAATCATCATTTAGATTTTCCAAAAACCATGTGAAGAGACACAGCCTAGCAGATAAGGGAGTCTATCTTGCTTACATTCTGGTATTGACAACAAAAATAAAGAAGTCATTAAATACGTTATTAAAATAACGTTATTTCTTCAGGCTTCTTTCTTTTTGCATTATTGTCTATATAAGATAAAAGATTCATCTAGTCAAGTATCCTGACTTTGACAATGTCCATCAGACATTGAAAAGCACATGAATAAAGGTAAGCATGTAGTAACATTTCTCCAGAATACTTCCCCATCAGGAACACGAGCACAGGAGTTTTATACAATAATCCTTGATGCATGCCATTCCCCCAGCTCTGATCTTCTCCTATCATTCTTGAACTTGTGCAAAGTTTTAGCACTATGTGATAAGGATTTCCACAGATTTGCCTCTTCTGCTCTAATGGATTGCCTTCAATCAGGAAGCATCACTCAGAATCCCATCTTATTTTTTAAGCCGTACAACTCCTACACATTCTTGAGAACAAGATTTTTTTTTTAATCAAACACTTCTCCCTTTAAAACACTACATTTATGCCTATTACATAAAAACATCCAAATAAGGTTTAATATAGCAAATAAGAGATGGCACAGAAACTAAGTGGTGTTTGTTACAGAAAAAACAAAAAAACCCCAAACAATCCAGGAAAGAGATTTCTGTGTTGCTTCCTTACAAAGTATTTTCAGTTTGTCTGATAGAATATAGACCATGAGGTGCCATTAAACATGTTCAGCCATAGAACAGGCTGCCATGGTCATGCCCAGGTCTCCTCATTGCCAGCACTGCTGCTCAGGGTCCTTCCACTGCAGGAAGACACCAACAAGAGCCCTTTTGTCCCTGCTGGCTCCAGAGGTACAGGAAACTGAAGCAAAGGATGGTACATCCTACAAAATACACATGACAGCCTCAGACAAACTTTCTACTGTGTTTCTGCACTGGGACTCATGTAGAGCAGTACCCAGTTCCTACCATCACACAGTAACTTCTTGTGAAATCTTTACCACCCAGGCAGCGTGGCAAGGCAGTGCTGAAGACAAGAGCTTCCAAGAGATACTGGAAGATACGAAATATAAGCTTACACAAGTGCCTTGCACAGGTAAGCACCCTTCCACTGGCCTTAAGATGGTACCTGTCCACCAGACTAGGAGTAGAACCTGGACACACACGCAATCACACACTCTAGAGGGCACATATGCATACACTGATATATTCACAGAAATGCAGAAGATTAATGCCAAGCTGTAATAAGGCAGTATTTTCTCTCGAGAAGTGTGTCAATATTGGGTTTTTTTAAAGCCTATAGCTGGTTTCAACTGTGGGTCATACCAGCCTCATCTAATGGCACACTCATTTATCAAATACGTTGTACTACATCACCAAGAAAAAGTGTGAGTTTCTTTCTAAATCAGCTGTATTTTCCAAGAGTATTTTGGACAATGCCACCTGCCCAAAGAATTATTTCTGCTAAAATGTGTCTTAAAGCCCTCTTGGCTGTGGGGCTGCTTCTACTTTTCAGTAAAATCAATGGAACACTTGACTTCAGTGACAACAGAGTAAAGTTTCATGCCATAAGAATATAATGCCCACAATATTTGTCAAAGCAACCTCATTCTGAGATCCTCTGTCACTGTGACGAAAACCCAATTACTGGGTCCCTTAAACTGAATTGCGGTTTAAGACAAAGTGCTAAATCAAATTCAGTCATACATGGCCTAGGATTTAGATATGTATTTTAAAGGGACAGTTAATAGCTGTTTAGGCACCCCATTCACCAGCTAATTCATGTTTAAAATAAGTCTGATGCAATCTGAAATACATAGTATGTTTATACTTCAGAATGAAATGTTTGTTGGAATATCTGAGGTAGTTCAGTGACAGAAACATATAACCCATAATTGTTCAGCACTCAGTGAGTCCACTTGCTCAGAGAAGCTTTTTTAAAGCTCAATTTTATAGCCTTGGACTGATTGGTATAGAAATACACGATATTAAGCTCAGCTAGTTAAAACACATCAGTTCATATCTGCTGGGATGGAGTTGGAAGTCCTAAATCACACAGGGCCTTAGAACTGATGTATGAAGGACAGCTAGACTGAGTGAAAGCTAGTCCAGGATAGTGAAGAGATGGAACATGCCAAAGGAGAGAACATAATCACTCGGAAATTGCTTTAGTCTGGATTGCACTTTCCCTTAAAATGTACCTGGAACTGCCCTGTGCCAGTAAGCTGTTTCCTGAAACACCAGCTGCCCATTTCATACTTTAGATGCATATTTTTAAAATTTCTAGAATTATTAAATAATTAGAAAATAAAATGAAAATTAGTATAGCAACAGTACAAAATGGTTTTTAACAAAAAACTTATTTTATGTAAATATAGGCATAAGGAAAAATATTACATTCATGATTATGAAGATTACTAATGGGTAGTTGAATGCCAGGTTTTAAAGATGAAGATTTTTATTAAATTCATATTTAGAAGATTTCAGTGGCAGACAACTTGGTATACTTGTATATCAGCAATGGCATAATGTAATGAGAAAGAGCTGATACCTTGTGAAGTCAACATCATAATCTGTCCTGGTACAGGCAAAATTTAAGTGATTCCTGCTATTTCTGCCACTTACCTCATCTCTTCCCTTTTATCACACCTTATATTTGTGTTGATTCCCAAGTAGGCCACTGAAAGCTTTTTTGCTGACAGGAAAACCAGTACTGGGGTCAGCCTTTCAACATTGAAATGTACAGCTGGCAGGTAGGATTAATATGGAATGATCCCATTGTTCTCTTAATTCTTAGAGCAATTCCTTCATTCCCACTAAGAGCACCTTTTTACCCAACTACAGTAAGTGTTAAGCCTCACAAACCATGAAAACTTAAGATAACAGTGGCTGTACATCAAGGTCCATCAGGTGGTAGATATCAAACTGCTGTTCTCTGTGCCATGGGCTCCATATATTAGCAGTCAGAATAGTTGAATCAGCACACAAGTCCATTTCTTGAAAGGTATTAATCTTTTTAAAGGTGAAGAATTAATAACAGTGAGAGAGAGAAAGGGTGAGAGTAATGCAATCTGTTACAGGACTGGGAAAGTGCAAATGAAGATTAGAGCCATAGTTAGCTGTCGCAAGAGATTGCAGCCTCTGGTGAACAAACCCTCTCAATTCACTGGCATTTGTCACTCTACTGCATTCTAGCCTAAATTACATTTAAAATAATTTTGAGACAGTGGAATTGTTCATAACCTGTGTATAAGAGACTATGAGTATGGCAGGGAGGCTAAAAGTAATGAAAAGGGGGAAATAGATTCTTTATTGATCAACATGTACACCTTGCAGAAGAAATAGGCAGAAGGGAGCAAAGCAGTATGGATTTTTGAGCTTGTATTAAACTACAAGATGGAAATAACTGCAAGTACAGAACTGTCTGCAAAAACTCAGAGACTCAGCAGAGCTTTTAAAATAATTCGTATTTCTCTAATCCCAGTCTTTTACTTGAAGTGTGTCAGAAAACATAAATGAGGACCAGGAACAGACTACAGAGGAGATGCAAGCAGGTCAGATACCCTAATATGGGCAGCAGCTATGTGATACCCTCATAGGAGGGCAGGACAACAACTGGAACCTCCAGTTTAGAAGTCATTTCCTGCTATTTCCCTCTGCTGCAGAAATCAACCCATCAAGGAGGATGGGGCCATTCTGGATTTGGCAATGTGCCAGGCTGAGGACTTAAGGACCAACACATCCAGCAACACAGGGGAGGGTGGTCCTGGATCTCAACATCTAGTGCCACACAGGGCAGTAAAAGTTTGCTTAAAGCATCTGCTGCCAGTAGAGCTGCAGGAAAAAGTTGTACAAAATTTCCTTTTCAGAGCAAGTACCCAGCCCAATGAAACGATGGATGACTCAAACATCTTCAGCTAGGCTAGTTCATGCCACGTCCCATAAGAATAACTGTGCAATTGATTTTGTTTGTGCTGTGAGGACTCACAGCTGTTACATATCTTTCTCTTTTCTAATACATACCATTGACATAGATATATGGATATTAAACCTTTTCCTTCATTTTTTTTACCTAATCTGGCTTACAACTTCAAGGATAACCTGTGCTAATAAAGCCCATACACTTATTCTATGATGAGGAAAAACTACTGGTATAGTTATGTCCTGTCTTTTATAATAATTCCATGATTTCCCTTTATTCTTGCAATAGGTAGGAAGCTGCACAGGTGCACTTCAGAGTGTGGCCCTAAACCCCTCTGTTTTCATTTACCTGTTTTGCCAGTTGCTGAAGTGCCCCATGAACAGGCCTAAACCTTTTCAATTTTCTTCAAGCTTAGTGGGAGAACTCAAGTGAAAGAGTTTGCAAGACTGAAGTCTAAATATTTCATTTTAGTCTTGCAAATTAATTTATGAGCAATGGAGTAACAAGACTTTTTGTTACTGTTTCAGAGAAAATAATTCAGAAAGCACTGTGTGTTCTATAGTAAGTAGCCTTCATAAAAACCCCAAACACTGTACACAGTTACATAAACTAATGGTTTAAGTTACACAATGCAGTTACAAAGATATTGTATGATTAATAAGTTAAAGTACTTGATCATAAATCTAACAAGAGAGAAATTAACAAGGATAAGCAAGGCTGAAAGATACATTTTAAGATGGATGTGAGAGAAGATGGAGAATCAGTGAAGCAAACAAAAAAAAATCTTGGTTTGTGCTGGTGAAGCACAGAAGTGGAGTCTTGTGATGAGGAGCTATGGTTAAGGACAGAAAAGCTCTTGGTAAAAAAGGGTAGGAACAGTAATAAAGAAGCTGGTGTTCCACTGCCTTGTTGCTCATGCTGTTAATTTACCCCTAGGGAATGGGATGAAGTACAGTCAGATTAGACTGGGAGTACTTAGAGTAAATGATTTTGCTCAGATAGAAAAAGAGCTGGAAGATATGGAAATACAAGCAGAACAAGCCAATTGGACCTGAGAGGACCACTGTGGCCACAGCTGCAGGGGTGGCAAAGGCAAATGAAGATGAGAGGATTTAGTGAGCTGGCATTGAGCAGCAAGCTGTTTTTACCTGGCACAGTTATATCCAGCAGGAGCAGAATCGGAGTTCCTGGAGGATGTGTGCTGTAGAGGTGACATTCAGGGGCAATGTGAAAGGTGATACAAACCAGGTCCTCTACACCAAGGTGAATTAGCTGCAGTCAATCACTTGTCTCAAACTCAGTTTATGCATGTCCTGATAACTAGTGTGAGCCCTACAGTGAGGATTCTGAACTGGCTTTTCAAAGAAAAATTACAGTCAACTGCAACAATTAGCCTAAATACACAATGTCTGAACCTAAATACAGTTCTTTACTGCTTTCCCAATTAGTATATTGCTAACAGGCAGACCAAGAAAGACTGTAGAGAAAGTCCAAGGCATAAGCAAAGTAATGTCTAAACTAGGTGCTTCACTAAGTCCACAAGCAACTTTCAGCTTCCTCCTCAGTCAACAATAAGGACTCAGGTAACAAAAGCTGGCCGTGAGCTCCAGGTATAGAGACACCAGTAGCTTTCTGGAAGTCCATTGTAGCCTGGGCATATATTGACATAAGCTCCACTGATACAGAGGCCAGTGTAACACTAATGACAAAGGATTTTAAGACTTGGGATTTTTTTTTTAAATTTTGTGACATGTATCTTTGGTCTGGGGACAATGCTGGCTGGGATCAGCACCATTTTCCCACACCTTCTGCAAAGAGAAATCCCTGCTGTAACACCAAACATCCTTTTTAATGGTAAAGGCCTCCTTTCCTTTTTACTTGCTCAGGAAGAACACCATCTCTCACCTCACTCACCATGTGCCACTGATCATGGGCAACTAATTTACAAGGTATGTTCATTAGAAGGCAAACTCAGCACAATTTTACATAACATCTGAATATGAAGTCAGGTTAATAGATGCAGACTAAAAGAGTGCAAACAGAATTCCTAACTGTGCTGCACAAGATTGCCCTTGTGACAATATACCATCAGTTAACCCTTTGAAATAAGCAGCAGTGACCTCCTACTCAGTACAACAAGGAGATTCTGCCACTATGGTATTGGACCAGTCTTTGCCCCACTTTTCCTCATTCAGCACCAAATGCTGAAAACATTTTCCAGACAGAATACCTTGTCTTTAAAGCTATGATACAACCAGAAAGAAAATGGGAAGCAGAAAGATAGGAATTCAACCTAGTTCAGTCTAATTTTTAAATGAAGTCAGTGGTTTTTTTTACTCTAGATGTCTGCTTACTTATTCAACTCAAGTTCACACTTAGGGGGATCTTGTCAATAAAGTCAAATCAGGCTCTCTGTGAGCAGGGAGGTTTTTGAGGGTCTTTTTTGAGGGCTTCATTAAAAGCAGACAGTTTCTCTAACCTTTT
>WEIU01021553.1:0-60972 GCA_013389925.1 Aegithalos caudatus
TGTGGCGTAGCTCAGAGCTACCGTGTGGTCCAGCCGAACACCAGTCTGGTCAGAGAGAGATACACACTACAACAGACACCTTCCACTAGACCAGGTTGCTCAGAGCTCCATCCAGCTTGGCATTGAACACTTCCAGGGATGGGACACCCACAGATTCTTTGGTCAGCCTGTTCCAGTGCCTCATCACCCTCACAGAAAAGAATTTGTTCCTAATGTCTACTCTAAACCTACTCTGTTTAAGACCATTCCCCCATGTCCTATCGCTACATGCTCTGTATAAAGTCTCTCTCCAGCCTTCTTGTCAGCCTGCTTCAGGCACTGGGAGACTGCTATGAAATCTCCCTTGGAGCCCTGTCTTCTCCAGGCTGAACAGCCTGTCTTCATAGGAGAGGTGCTCCAGCCTTCTGATCAACTTAGTACCCTCCTCTGGACTTATTCCAGCAGTGCACATCCTTCTTGTGTTGGGGCCTCAGACCTGCGCACCGGCTGGGCTCTCGCAAGAGCAGCGTTAGAGGGTCAGAATCACCTCCCAGACCTGCTGGGCACACTGCTCTTGTAGCAGCCCCAGGATACACTTGACTTGGAAATTTGAGGTGCACAGTGCTGGATCATGTTGAGCTTTTTGTCCACCAACACTGCCAAGTCCTTCTCTTCAGGGCTGCTCTGAATCTGTTCTCTACCTAGCCTGTGTTTGAGCTTCTGACTGCCCTGACCCATGTGCAGGACCTTGTACTTGGCCTCGTTAAACTTAGGAAGCTCCCATGGTCCCACCTCTTCAACCTGTCAAAGTCCCCCTGGATGGCACTGCTTCTCTCCAGTGTGTCAACCAGACCAAATAACATCAGTGTTGATGTAGCACTAGAAGTCAAAACTCTGGTGTTTCCTGTCTGCATTGAAATTTTACAGTACATGTTATCTACTGTGGAATTTTTTTCTCTCTTCCTCTCTCTGTTCCCCTTTCCCCCTTATTGCAGGCATATTTTGAAAAGCATTTCAAAGGTATGGAAGTGTAATAAATAGCAATGGACAGAAGAAAAAAAAATCCAGAATTACTGTCAGTTTGATACTATTCTCTAAGTTCTGATTGTAGTTGAAAGATTTTCTGGAAAGAGAACAGTGGTCTGGAGTAACTGCTTGTGGCTGTTTTCAGTAGTTCCTGTTGAATGGGAGTCAGCAGCTGCAAAGCTCAATAGTAGATTTTTTTTTTTTTTAAACGAGGGAACTCTTAATTTGATAAAAGTCTAACATTCTATATGTATCTTCAGCTCAGTTTTAAGACTTAAACCTTTTCTTGAAGAGGCTTGAGCAAGGAAGGTTTGGAAGATGTCTCTACTGAAAAGGGTGGTCAGAGTAAATCCACTGAACTACCAAATTCTGCAGTCAGGGGCTGTGTGTTTGTATTCCAGAGATCACTTGTAATCTTCTGTTATCCTGAGAGACTTCTGTTGAAGAAAATGTGGTTACTCATGCTCATCCAGCAATGAATTTTCTCAGAGGAGGGAGTTGGGTGGCTGTCTTCCATCCAGGAGAGACTGTTTTTAAGTCCATATGTTACTGAGCTTGTGAATTTACCTGTGTTGATTTGCAATGTTTGACATCTCTTTGCATGGTTTTTTTGGCTGGTTTGAGACAGAGAATGGAGTGCATATGGGTCAAAATGGTGAGAATTTGGCAAGTAGCTATTTTTTAGAGATGGTTTGTTAGCAGAATTCCTTTTGGTTCACTATTAAATGTTTCCTGGAGTTTCTCGTGGTGTTACAATACTGACTTCCAGGGTTACTGGAGCTCAGGCATGCTTTTATTTATTCAAATACGATGTATAAGTTTGAGATGCCAACTCAAATTCTCAATTTCTTTAACTTCAGCTCAGTGTATGACAGATGAGAATGGCTAGGCTACCAAAAGCGGAAGATGTGGGAGAGAGAATAGGAAAAACAAGAACCCTCTAAAACCTGACATAAACTTCCGAGAAAAGCCAAACAAACTCAAATTGGAACATGTGTAGCAGATATGTTTTGGAACATACTGTAGTATTTTGGCATACAGGATGGGAGGATTTTGCAGATAAAGATATCTTTTGAGTCTGCATGTTTGCTTATTACATTTGCATTTTCTTAATCGTAATTGCTAAGTTATATGGGATTTTGTTAGTTTAGCAGACAACTTTTGAACAATTGTGTCTTGGAAGAATTTTGGATGCTGGTTGAAATGCAAATATAATGAAGAAAATGCAGAGTTCAGTGGATCTGAAATAATATTTTTCTCCTTTTTTAGATGAAATATTGCAAATAGTTACTGTGAAAGTAAACTAGTCTTAAGTTGTTGTTTAATTGACATTGACTGTTACTGGATAGAATTTATGTACTGGTTTATATAGTCTGTTGACATGCTTTGAGTAGGAAATATATTACTGAAAGCAATGGTAAATGCAATTTAAAATTGCATTTGTTTATTTCTGAATGATCAAACAGCAGTAGTAGGCCAGATTGCTGGAATATATGTCTGTAATGTGTAGAATAGCTATTTCCATATAGTTGTCCAAGAAAAACATAGAGGAGATGGGGCTAACTCGAAAAACTGTCAATAGGTGCCCCTCCAGTAATAATGGGGAAAAAAGATCTCTGGCTAGATGCAGCAGAAGGAATATTAGGATAGTAGTGCTGCTATATCAGGCAAATGTTTTTTAATGATTGTTTTGATATTTTTCAGCTTTTTAGAGATGTTGAATGACACATGCTGTGTCTGTAATAACAATAAACTGGCTTCTCACACCTCAATAACTGAGCTAGATTTAGTGAAGAAAACCATGTTTGTGATATGCCATGAGCTGGTATTCTTCTAGTTGTGTGATGAATAGCTCAGGCTGCCAGGCTGTGACCTTAAACATACAGATCAGTTCAAAAACAGGAAATATGCCACACCAAGTCACTTAGCACTTTGGTGAGAGATGAGTTGATATCATCTGTCCTTTAGGCGACAAATACACAATTATTTATCCTCTACTCAAGTCAGTTTGGTTTTTTTTTCACCTCAGCACTTCATTTGTTTTGGTAAGAGATACATGAAACTGACTTGTCAACATCTAAGCAGGAACCGAACAGAACAAAATGCTGCTGTGCTGATGGGGATGGAATGATGCTGAATAAAGCACGGATGTGAAATGTTGAAGCTTTTCAGTGAAGGAGCAGAAAGCCAGTGGGAGAAGACTAGTTTGTGGTTCTGTTAATTACATTCACAGTAACTTAACTGCTCTAAGTCATCTTCATACAGGTTGTTAGGTGTGTTGTGTGACAAATTGAGACTCTTGTGGCCATTGTATCCTGGCAGGTTCTCACTTTCTTCCTGTTTAATGCTGGATGAGGTGAAGCAAAGTAAAGCACTAAAACAATTCTGCCTTCAGAAGTAGTTAAACTTAGTTAATCTGGACTAAAGTGGATGAAACCAAATCATAGCTTGTAGAGACACAAGGTGAAAACTCCTTGGAATTCAAAGTTGTTTGAGATTGCATGTTTGAGTTACCTGTGCCTTTGTTAATGGCTACATCCAAAGCTGAGGAAGTATGTTTGTAGATTTGCACAATTTATTACCAAACATCCAAGCAAACCATCTACTGTCATTAGGTAATGGTTACCAAATGTAGCTGAAGCATCACCTTGTACTGGTTTAAAAGAAAAATATTGAAAAGCATCGTCCCTGATGAATTGTGCTTCTTGCTAGTTAAGTGCAGGAAAGATCCTCCAATACAGCCTGAAGCAGAGATTAAAATTTCAGTAGAAAATAGTGTTACTTGGTTTCTTCTAGGCTGACCATGGCTTGGGCAGTGGTTTACTGCTTCTGTAATGTTCTGGTGGATTATGTGGGAGTAATGTATCTACTCAGTATGATATAAATATAACCACTAATGAAATAAAGGAAACAAATGACTCTTCCACAATGACAAGTCTCAAAAAGATACAAACTAGAGTTATCCTGGAAAGGTTCTCTGCAGCTACATAGAAAGGCTAAAGTAAATACTCTGCACAGAATAAGTTGTTAGGATGCAATCAGTATCTTTTAACCTGATGGGTGGTCCCAAGAGCAGTAAAACAAAGCTGAGCTTTCGAAAAGTGATATATTTTCTTCTTCATCCTAGAAGTACAGATACAGACAAGATTACTGAGCATGATGTGCTAGAACCTCAACTTTCTTTTCATGCAGCTCTCCTCCTGACATGACAACAGTTTTAATATTGTCTGTATGTAGAATGAGGGAATGAACGAGGTGGTTGTTCAGTGCAGGCAGCGTGCTCAGGGTTTTGGTGCCTGCTGTAGGGCAGACAGCAGTGACTACAAGCCTGGAGTTCAGGACTGCAATAACCACAGGCTATACCCAGTGTCTTAAATGTAGGGCCATTTTAAGGGCCCAGAGAGCAGCTGGCAGAGAGTTGATACCAGAGGTGTGGTGGACCAGGGTTCTTTTTGTTTGTTTTGGGGGTTTTGCTGTTTTAACAGGAAGAGAGAGCAGAAATTTGGATATAAAACAGGTGAGATCTCCTGAATGGTGACCAGCAAAACAACCCTCATAGAAGATAGTTCATGCAGTGCTGCAGCTTGTAACTTTTAAGGATAGAACCTATGATTAGAGCACAGCCTACTTTTGTCTGCCTTATTATCTAGCATAAATCTCACAAAGGGGAAAAATGGATTTAATAAGTGATATTCTTAGTATACTTGGACAAGTTTAAAAAACCCAAACAAATTAAATTGGGGTCATGAATATCACATATTCAGTACTCTCTGTGGATGCACTAATGCTGTGCTGGAAGTGTTCTGCTATTATTGCCACTAAATTCTTACCCATTGTAGCAGATGGTCTAATAGTGCTTGTGCTTCATGGTGCACTGCACAGGAGCCGTGAGGGAGCAATTCTGCTGCTTCTAAGGCTCTGAAGCCTTATGTTGCCCCTAGTTCTCATCCTTATCTTTGTAATTCTGAAATAGGGAGTTTGCTTGTTTTGGTCTTTTTCTGTGTTATGGGAGAGGTGAGTGAATTTGTGCTGTTCTTGAACAAGGCAGTCAGCATTTCTGTACTTTCATTTAAAGACAACCTTTCATACAGATAATTATAAAATTCTATGTAGGCTGGAATAGCAGTGATGCTTCTTGTTTCAAGATAAATAGGCTCTCACAGCATAAAGTGTTGATGAAAATTGGTTCTGAGTTGTCCTTAGTCTTTCCAACTATCGAAAGCGACTTTTTGTGCACCTTCATATCAGTTACGTTAAATCAATAGGGTGATACAGTGTGTCTGTGCAGTTAACATGCTAGCATGAAACAACTTCTGAAGTAGCTTTGAGGCTGCTTACTGCCTAATACTGCATTATATAGGAAGGAGACAGAGTCCCTGTTCAGAGCTGAGAGAAGACAGTTAATTAGGCTTTGGGGCCTTCTGATGTGTGACTCAGACCTAACACTTTGTTGTAAATTAACTGTACTGCAGTCACTGTTAATGAAGGGTATTATATTAAAAATATATATTGTTTCAGCTCACTTGGCATCAGTGTGTAAAATTCTGTTGTTTTCACTGTGTAGGTGTTCCAAGATAAAGATAACCTAAAGAGAAGATACAAGAGCTCCTGAAGTACTCTGATTTTAGGCTTCTGTACAATAACTTTAGGATCCAAACATGTTGTATCATATTTCAGATAGGGCCTTGAGCCCTTTTAAATTACAAGCTTGTTTCCTATTGCTGCTGTGACTACCTTTTCAGTAAAGAAATCTTCTACTAGTTTAGCATCAGTCATAAATATTCACATATCTCATCTGAAAACTAGAAAATTACTCTTGAAAGGTGGGATGTAATCCTTCATCCAATGCCTAACCCTTTTGCACAACAGGTAGTGCAGACAGAAGGTGGTTGTGTAGAGCTGGAGAATGCCTGACCCAAATTATCAATTTTGTTATTCTTTATATGGAGATGTTGACCCTGACTTAACAAGCCTAGGCATGTTCGGGGACAACTTAATGGGCTGCATTGCCTTGCTTTGTAAAAATGTTTGTAACCAGTGAGGGATGGGCACTGAGGGTGCAGTGCTTCCACAAGCACTTTCTCAGGCAGTATAGCCAGAAATTCCTGCCCTTCTCTGTTCAAAAGCTGTGCCTCTGTGCCCAGATTACTGATCTCCTTCTGTCTTCTGTCTTCTAGCTATGTTAATGTGACTCCTAAGTGGGGAAGCTCTGAAACAGGTCAGTTGAAATGACCTTTGTGTTAAAAATGCCAGCACCACCCACATGTGACCCATGAAACTTATTTCTTATTCTCTTCTCCTTGCACAGAATGTTTATTTTCATTGTTTGGGGTTTTTTAGATTTGCTTGATTTCCTTAATAGTTTCAGCATGCCCTGCTGAGAGGACAGGGGTGCATGGGTAGAGAGCATAGGAGGCTCTTAAATCAGTTTGTACCAGGAATTCTAAAGTGGAATTTGCAGCTTTTAAACCATCCAGGGCCTAGGTAATAACTTTATTAACCTGTAAGCTGTCTCCACAATAATAGGTATGTTGTTTCTTTTTGTTTTTTTTTCCCTAGAGGTTGACAGAAGGAAGAGCTCAGTTGTGGCATGTTTCACCTTTGTTTTGCTTAGGATTTAAGTGTAGTGAAAATCTGTTCAGTCTGAAGTGGGGAGGGTGGGGCAGTCATAGGGAAAATGCTGCCAATATGGATGGAAGCACAGGAGTGTGTGAGGTTTTCCTACCCTCCCCCAGAGTGAGGTTGTGGTGAGCATCAGGCTTCAGAACGGAAGTAGTTCAGATAAGAAGAATGTTTTTACTTCATCTTTGCTGGTTGTTGCTGAGAGTCTAACTTCTAAAATTGTAACTTATACTGAGTTTTGAAATTACACCATATATTGTTCAATAAGGTTGGCTATTTCCTGCCTCTTCCTATACAGTGTCTAAAAGCTTAAACAGACGTAGACTCTGCAGCCTGGGGCCACTCTGAGGAAACCAGCAGGAGTGTCTGGGTGCCTCAGGTACAAGATTTAGAGTTTCTTGATGCTGTCTGGAAGCCACCCAAGTCTTGAGAAATAGTGCAAGACAATGGGCTTGAGTTCGGGAGCGTGCTGAAGAACCAGAAAGGGGAAAACATCCTTTAAATAAGTGGTGGTAAATCTTTCTGACCTCTTGTGTCAGGTTTATCTTCAGGGAGAATTACAGGTTCTTATCGTGTAGTGTCAGGTCAAGTGACAGGTGCCAACAGCTTGTGATTATTGGCCTAGATTTAACCTAGTTCTGGTGCTGCTGGAAGTTGTTGGAGCCAGGTCAGACATAGGTCAGCCAGTGGAAGAGCAGTGACTGTGTAGACCAGGGCAGAAACATGACCATGCTTAGCACCTGCTCTGTGTTTTATGTGGCTCTGGTAATGAGGAGGAGGAGGAATGTGAGCTGGATGAGCACATGGACATGGCTGGTGCAGGTAAAGAGTTACTAACAAATTGTGAAGTAAGCTCATCTGTGTGTATGCAGAGAATGTTTAATAGGGCAGATCAAACATTCTGCCTTAGCAGTAATATATCTTTGTATATGTTTAGACTGCCTAAACTGTAGGCCTTCTTTTTACTGCCACCCTCTTTTTTCCCCAGTGGATTTTTCATCTTTGTGGATCATTTGGTATGCAATGAAAGTCCCTGGTTAATAGCCAGCCCAGTCAATAAGTTGCAGTCATTAATAAAACTTGCTTGTGTGCAGAGCAAACAGTGCTGTTCAAACAGTTTCCTAATCAAAACAGTTGTATCACCACGTTAACTCCCTCAGAGCTGGAGACACGTGCCACTGCCTGTGAACACTTTGTGCTGCAGTCGTGTACTGACTTTGTGGCCAGACCCATCTGGGTTACGCTGCCACCCTTGATGAAGAGAGCAGGGGAACTCCCTGCTGAAGGAGGGGGCAGTGATCACACCATTTATGCTATGTACAGATGCAGATATTGGGAAACCATCCTTGAGTTTTCTGCAAGGCACTCCTTACATGGGAGGTGACTGTGAGCGAGACTGATTGCAAGTGACGGTGTTTGGAAAGTGTTTGGAAAGTGTGTGCAACGCTGCAGTCGAGTGAGGATTTCTGCAAGAGATTAAAGGGTAGCATGAGGATAGCAAGCAGTGAAAGTAAACAATTTCAAGTGAGGTCCAAAGCAATTAGTGAAAGGTCATGCATTTCAATGTATTCCTCGCAAAGTATTTTAGAGAAACTAGGTTCCCCACAAACCACTGTGGTTAGAGAATAAAAGTAGAAGCTTTGAAAAAAGCAGTGTCATTATCCCATGGATTCTCAGCAGAATAATTTGGTGTCTTCTGTTCAGCACAGTTCAGATGTCTTGTTTACCCTTCCTGCCATATTACTTTGTAGGTTTATGTAATTTAATTATTGCTTTTCTAAGAAGTTTCAAGTGGCTTGCTCTGCATATCCAATAAAGAGTCTCCCTTGTTAATCTCTAGTTAAATGTTTGCCAGGAGATGGATCTGATAATCTCTTCAGGCCAAGCTGCAAGAGGACAGAATGAACAAGACTTAGAAATAATGGGTCAGAAGTTCTGAAAGGCAATCTAGAGCAGAAACCCTGGCAGATACTATGGAGGGCAGTTGTGGAAGAATGGCAGGGTAGTTTAGGAATTGGGACTGGAAATCTGGAAACAGAACTGTCATCAGAAACAGCCTGAGGGGCAGAAGAATGCAGCTGCAGCATGGTAAGGGGTGTAGCCCAGCAAACGAGGTTTGGGTAAATCCATCCAAGCTAAAGGAAAGGCCATAAATTGAGGGAATGCTGGTGTGTAATAACTTGCTGCCAGGACTGATATAATCTCTTAAATTTCTTAAGGGAGAGTGCTTTGTGTTTGCCACTTTTGTCTCTGATCGTATGTTCCCTTTTTTTTTTTTTTNTGCTGGGGTAATGTATTACTAACATCTGGTCAAACTGCCATGAATTTAGATAGCCTTGGGGATCTTTTTCCCACAGAACTATATCCATTGGTGAATTTTATCTAGCAACATTTGGTTAAAGAAATTTTGTGTTTTTATGACAAAGCAGTGGTTGCAAACTGTATGTGAGCAACTCATTTTAGCACCAAAAGTCTATCCAACCACATTGCCAAACCCCATCTTCCTTGAGCCTTGTCTCTGACTGCCCTGGATTCTTTCACTTCAAACATGCTGCTTTGCTCAGTGCCTGGGGAGCCACCCAACCCAGAGCAGCTTTCTGGGATCACGTGCTCCTCAGGCATGCCACGCTCAGCACTGTGTATACAAAGAAAGATGCTTGGAAAAAGTTTCATTGCCCCTCAGAGAGTGCTTTGCATGCTGCCTGGGAGAGATTGGGCAGGACAAATTTCTGCATTGACCCTTCAC
Organism: Aegithalos caudatus; assembly: GCA_013389925.1. Taxonomy (NCBI): domain Eukaryota; kingdom Metazoa; phylum Chordata; class Aves; order Passeriformes; family Aegithalidae; genus Aegithalos; species Aegithalos caudatus. The sequence goes on from WEIU01021553.1 coordinate 9,374, forward strand.
ATTCACATGGGCTCTATTTCACAGCGTGGAACTGAGTGCTGTTACCATACCTACCCCAAACAGCTAATTTGGCGGTGGTAAGATGGGTATAAAAACATGAGAGGTAAAACTCTTCAGTATTTTGGGGTGGGTTTTTCTCCCAGGCTTTTTCCTCCTGTCAGGGATAGCCCTTGGGTGGCTCTGGCTTGCATAATGTGAAGTCTGAAAGATTTGAGTGAGAGAGAGAGAGGTTGACAGGGCCCCGAAATGCAGACATGGGAGTCTGCTGTGACTTGACACCTCTAGTTATTTCCCTTCTCATACAAAACTACACAGTGAAATGCCTCATCCTGAAATATTGTTGGCAATAACATATGCATGGAACATTTAATTTGGGATTGTTACAGACATCAGCCACAAAAAAAAACCTCTGCAACAGTTTCCAAGCTTTTCTTCTCACAAGTGTAATTTCATGTCAGAGAAGTAATAATGACATTTTTGTTATAAGCATATTTACCAGCTTGTCCATAGGTTCAGTGCTTCACTCTATTAGGTATGTAGGACTTTAGGTATTTTCAAGTCATTCACAAAATGCAGTGCAAAAAGATGTTCCTCAGAATTGTATGATCCATCAGTATTGTGTTCATCATTATGTATTGCGTAAAGTATTCCCAAAAAAATACTTCCTTGCTCTAAAGCCTTTCTTGAATAGGAGAGGCCCTAAATTAAAACTTGGTTTTAGTGGAAATATATCTTGGTAGAGCTACGGCATGTCTTAAACTGTGTTTCTGGTTTGTTTTATTTCAGGAAAGGTAGCTATACAAAAAGAAGATCTGCAGAAGTATCATAACAGAGACACCTGGTTTCAACTCCAGCATGTTGATGCTGATTCAGAAGTACAGGTGAGATGATAAAAAATATCTTGGCAAAGGAGTATTTGTAACAAGGCCCATGACAGTAACAAACCCATGGCACTTTCATAGGTTTCATAGCTCTAGGACAGATGTGTCGCTTGCCTACAAAAAGGAAGTGTTGCCCATTAATATGGTTTGAGCTTTGATGATAAGTGTAGGGTGGATTGCAAGTGTGCATAAATCACTGGGGGTCAAGATTCTGCCTACAGAAATAATTAAAATTATGTGAACTATCAGGTCACTGATACAAGGAGGAGTGTGTTTATCTCAAGTATCAAATACCTTCAGGCCCTATAAGCAACAGTTGATTCCTTAGGGAGTGCAGCCATCTTGAAAATAGTATCTGCAGGTACTGCTTTAAATAATTATGTTGGCAGGTTGCCACAGGATTGGCAACAAGTATGTCTTTAATGTGAAAAACATTCCTTGCAAGATCTCTAGGCGCTCTTTCAAACAATGGGAATGCTGATAATTGTATTACTTCAGCCTTAAATTGCGTTTAGTGTTTGGTACTTTACAAAGTTTTGTACATAGTGAGACTCCTCTTTCTGTACTTGCCTTTTTTTTTTAGAAGATTCTATTTTCTATTACAACATTAGGTCTTGTGAAAACAGTCATTATGACAAGAAATCAAAATGATTTAGCAGGATACTTTGCCAGTTGCATTTTTTTTTTTTCTCCTGTAAGTATATATTACAGATCACTTTTGAATCACAATATTTGTTTAGGAGGAGACATGAGTATCTGACATGTGCAAAAGTCTCAGATAAATACAAGGGGAAATTCCTCTTAGATACATCTGTATGCTAGGGTAGGACACAGTATCTTGGCTTTTCAGTCTTTGTGCAGGTCTGCCCATACCAGGCTGGAAAATGACACTTAAAATGCACACACATTCCAACATACAATGTAGTCATGTATGGTGAAGCATATGTGAAAATACAGGCAAGATTAGGTTTTCTTTTTTTTTTGGAGAGACAAATAATACACTGTTGTGCATGTGATACAAAGAAAGCCTCAGGACAGCCTGGTCAGCCTGTGACATTCTCTTGTAAAATATTGATCCTTTTTAATGCCACATTTCAGTGTCACTGGTGATGGAAAGGCTTTTAACAGGCTTTTAACTAAGAGATCTATTTTGTTTACCCTGGTGTTCCTGTCTTCGTACCCCAAAGCCTCTTATGACAGTGCCTTTAGAACAATAGATTGAGTGAGTGTTTATTTCCTGTAGGATATGAAAACTTTCCCTTTGTAATTTATCAGTTGAAGAAAGCCAATATTTAGATAAGCTTCTGCATTGTTTTGTTACAATATTTGTACAGAGCGAGTTTGTGGAAGCCTTTTAGACCAGGGTGCTTTCTAGGGCAGCACTGGTCATGTAAGTTGCAGGCAGCTCTGGCTTTTGGAGTGATGAGGAGCACAGGATTTGCTGGAAGCATGTTCTCTTTAATTGTAGAGTTTATCACTTCCACTGTTTGCATCCTTACTAGAGCCCAACAATTAAAAGCTGTTTTGGAGCTCCGTGCATTTATTACAAGTGGTGTAAATATGATTTACATGATACTCTGATTTTATCAATTTTTTTAAATGATCCGTGGTCTTTTTGTTGAGACTGCGGGAGGACTTGGTTTTCCATAATAGTGGGAGCAGATCTGTAAATATTTTGTATGAATTCTTATGCAAGCAAAGATAGCCAAATCAAATACTTTTGTGTTTGTATCTTTTACATTTGCTGTGTCTCAGTTGTCCTCCTAAGCACTTTTTCATTTGTAAGGGAGGATAGAATACTTGTGTTAATGAGGAGTATTTATACAATGTTACTCCATTTTCTTCCAATTTTAAAGAAAATAGTTTGAGAAATTTTTAATAGTTAAAATTTGCAGTGAATCATGCCAATACTAGTACAAAGGCAGTTATAATGTGCCAACTATGTTTTATCATTCTAGCAGTTTTTCCATTGTAGTCTAATGGACTCAACATTGAACTGTACGCCAGGAAACTCCCTCATCTTCTGTTTTTGTCTGCTGGTGGCTGTTGTACTATTTTCCATGTTGTAGATCACTTAATGGCTATTTAGTTATGCATCACAGCACTCTACTGAGGTAAGATATTGCCACTCCCACACTTTCAATGCAGTGAGAGTAAATGTCAGAAAGAATGGGACTTGCTTGGGGTTATGCAGTCAGAATGAGAAATTTAAAAGAAAAAAAGAGACTAGGTTTCTAACTATTTTTAATTAGGCCATGATATGAAAGAAACTGGGTAAGAATAATAAAGCTATGAGGGACTTACCTTTACCTGTGCAAAGTCTGAAGATACCCAGGTTTTTAGCAGAGCAGCCAGCACAGTCAGAAACTGAAAGCCACCTTAAAAACAATGGTTTGTTCAAATATTGGTGATACTGGATGCTGTGTTTTTTGTGGCCCACTTCTGGGATACGGTGCCTCATTTTTCAGAACAGAAAGACTGATTTGAAATTACAAATAATAACATTTGTATGTAGGAACTGATATTTTGAGCTACCTGAAGTTTAATGAGAAGAATTAAAAATTTTGTTCAACATGGTTTGTAGCTCATTTTTATGAGTTCCTATATACTTTAAAAAATCAGTATGCAAGTGTTAATGTTGTGTAACTTCATCACGGCGTGTTTCCAAGATGTTTAGCTTGAAACTTTGATAGTTTTATGGTTTTACAACACTACCAATTCTTACTGTCTTATAAAGGTGCTTTGTATTGTCAGGAGTGAGATTATGGCTTCATAAATTTTATTGCAGATAAGGATGTTACTGACAGCAGGACTACGTTAATTGTCAGACTACACAGATATGAGTATTACTGTCAATGCTTCAATGCCACCTCCATTTATTGCTTGACAATGAGTAAGAGTCTGGCATGATTGCTCATGTTGAAGAAAAAATGAGGGCATTGTGTGTCTGGGCTGAGTGCTGCTGAGAGGCCTGTGATCTCCCCAGCACGTTGTGTTCAGTCTCACATGGGGCAGTACAGGTGGGACTGTGCAGCTGCTCAGCCCACAGATGCAGAGCAGGAATTACAGCCCACGTGCCTTTTGTGGGTTTGTGTTCACCATTTGGCCCAGCAAACCGGCCTAGTGAGATCATCAGCCTCTTCAGGTGCATCTGAATTTTGCTTTGCCTGAGTCTGTGGAAAACAATAGCTACCAGAGCACAGTGCTGTGTCATTCAGCAGTGGGCTGTAACTGCCCCTTGAAGTTGACAGGCTTTTATTCTGTTGGTACATCAATGCCCCCATGTTTCACTGGCTGTTTTGCTCTCACTAGTTTGAAAATAACACATTTCATAGTCTCTTAGTCCTGTCAGTAGATACCCTGACTGCTGTTGAGATATAGCTGAGTGATCAAGCAGCAGTTGTGATCTAGGTGGTTAAGTTTGAGCTGCTTTGTAGAGAAAAAATGATGAAACTGCAGCTTGTATTTGTGTTTGGCATATAAATATGTTATCTGAATATTTCCTTTTTAAATACAGAATAAAATGTTAAATGTGATCAGGGAGTTTTATTAAACAGAGTACAGAATGGAAGTTGACAGCAGCCATTAATGTTTAATTTATGGCTTAACATTCCAGACTGAGAAATCTGTTAGAAAGTATAAAGCTATAACCAGGTGGGTTTGTGTGCATTTAGCTGAAGGAATTTTAAGTTCCCATCCTCTGATGGAGCCTGCCTCCTCCTCAGTACTGTTCCCAGAGTTAAATGCCCAGTGTCTGACAGTACCTGAGCCCAAGTATTTTAGTGAGAAGTAGAACAGGTATTGGGCCATTACTGAAAATGGTTTAACTTTTGCATTGAAATAGATTATGAACAATCAGGCATTATGAACTTCAGCTGGAGGGGAGGGGCTAGCAGCAGGAGACACCATTGTAAGCTGCTTGAGGTCAGTATGAACATGATGTTGCATACTTTTTATGGGACATATTTCTTTTCTACTAGTCTACTATTTGTCTTTCAGGACCTGCTGTATTCTCATTGTCATACTTTTTGAGGTCTGGAAGCAAAAATTGCCATGGTATTGTGCATACCGCTCTTTTGATCCATGAATGTTTTCCTTTTCTTCACAGAAGGAAGTTTACCCAACAGTAACTGATTCAGATATTTGCCTAGAGCTGTAGATGACAGATGCTCTCAGTGGTCCATGTGTTCTCAGTGGAATTTAAGCCCAAGTGCACATGCAGTCTTTAAAAGGCCTTTCCTGGTTTTGAGTAGTTTTCCCCTTAATTTTTTTTCACATTGAGTTCATAGTTCAAGTCTGTTTAGTGAAGTTTGAGCTTTGCTGCCTAAATACCCTTTGTGTACATGTAATCAGTGAACTGGTTAAAGATCCAGAGATATATTCTGATTAATATCTATATACACCAGCATACTCCAAACCATGTTGTCTGTATATGCTAAAGTGGGGGAGGCTTGCAAGGAGAGTTAGATTGTTCTGACATGTTTTCCTGTGCAGGCTCTTGTTTTAAAAGTTCCCCTTTTCAAGTGTGCTTTGAGTTACTTCCTCTACCTCATTGACAAATGTGAAATAGTAATGTCCTCTTACAGCTGAGTTCTCAGTTTTAAATGACAGAATGCTTTTCCAAAACCAGTTATGCTCAAGGTCTTTTATAGAAGTCGTTGTCGGGGCAAAAAAAGTCTGACAAAAACTTGAAAATTGCTCATTTCCCCTTCCTTCTCATAATAACTTTGATGTGTCTGAGATATCTATTTGGCTATCAACTTAATAAAAATAAAAGGCATGTAAAGGGCAGATAACCAACACTGAGGAAGCAAATTGTCTCACATTTTAACCTTCTGTACTCAAAGCTTTGTGCCAAAGATTTACTGATGCTAAGTACTTTCTTCAGGCACTAAAAGCCTTTCCTTTTCCTTTCCACATTAGCATTTTGTCTATGCGGGCCTTTGACTATTGTTGATTAAACATATGTGTTCTTGAGTATGGACTGGTATCTGTGTCGTGTGGTGTATTGTACTTCATTAGTGGAAAACATTATTTATGGGTATGTTTGGAGACTACACCTAAAATCCACTTATCTTGCTGGACTTAACTACTGGCTCTGAAATGCTCCCTGTATATTAGCTAGAAGAATCTAGCTGGGGCATGGTGTGGTCCTCAAAAAAAAAAACCAAAACAAAACATTTTCTTTTCTGTCAGCACCTTCCTGTTGAATGCAGAATCTGTATCCCAAGTGTCAGGCTTCATGAATGAAATTTTGGCCTTCCTGGGATGGGAGTTTTGCCATGAGTTCATCAGAGCCAAGGTTTCACCACAAGTTTTTTAATTAGCTCTTCTTCATTCAGACTTGTGTGACAGAGAACTTTATCCCAGGTCTGCGGAGGAAGCTGGAAGTGTTACTTTGTTTTTTTTGTTCACCTTGTTGCAATTTCCAAGGTCTCTCCTGAGCCTGCTTGCTTCCTGTTTTATATATATATATATATATCAATGTTCTTTGTAGATGTGGAGCAAATTGTGTTGAAATATGATGTCTCTGTTGCTAATTGTTAATTAAGAATATGTGTTTGAAGATACAAGATATAATTGTTGTCTTTGGGGGCACCTGTATAGGGCAGTTTCACTCCAGTGATTGATAGAATTACATTATCCATTGAACAATTAAGAGCATTGCATCCCCACTGTCCTACACTGATATTTTCTATCTTTTTGTAGGTACTTAAACACTTCTAGCATAAAAATGAGTCACTGATGCATTTTGTACAACCTACTGTAAGCATGGGTAAATGCAAATTGTAAAAAGAAGCAGCTGCTTCCAGGTTTGGTATCAGCTTCTACCACACACAGGAAATAAATGGGTGCTACTCCCTATATTTTTAACAGTGGCCCTTAAGCTTCTCTCTTCTAGTTGTTTTGAAGAGAGATGACATGTCTGTTTTGATAGGGTGGGGAGATTCTCAAGGGTAAATGCCTACTGACAGAATTATTTGAGGCAACTGAACCGTGCATCACCAATGGTAAATAATGTTTGTGGTAAAGGGAAAGAGCAGCTATTCACTAGATCCTGCTTCGTGGTAAGAGTTCCTCCCTATGTGAATGTAGGAGCCCAGTATTCAGACTTAACATCACAAAGGGCTAATACAGCCAATCAAGTTTTGGTCTATTACTCTTCAATAGTTAGTCTGTAAGATGATGTGGTGAGGAGCACCTACTGCTGAACAATGAACGTACATGGTTTAGAAGTAACATACCTGGGTTTTGTGCCTGCAGAACATAATTTGTATGGGGAAATTAAACCCTTTCACTTACAACATCTATATATTATATCCCGTTGAACTATTTGAGAAGAAAAAATGATTAATTTTAAGGATTTTGACCATATGGCAGTATTCTTCCTTTAGAGAAACAGGAAGATTAACATTATGCCATGTGAGGTTGTTTGCCAGTTACTGAGCAATTCTGACATGCTTGCACATATGGAGAGCAAGCAGATATCAGTTCCGCTTTGCTTAGCATTTATGAATCCATGCAGTGCTGAATAGAGCTGCTGCACTTTCCCCAGCCATCAGCTGGGTTTTGTTCCAGTTCCTTGTGAGCTGCACCCTGGTCCAGCAGGCAGGCTGGGATCTCCAGCATGGTCCTTAGACCTTTCCCAGCTGCCCTCTGCCAAAGGAAGGAGCGGCTGTTAGGAGCAGTAAATGTGGACAGCAGGCAAACTCCTTCCTTCTCCTGCTTTCAAACCTGCTCTTAGGCCTGACCTTACGTGAGGCTGCTGATAATACTTCAGGGCTGGATTTACCTAAAGCAGTAACTGTACTCTTGGTCTTTCCCATACCCTCAAGGGCAGCATTTAGTGAGCCCTTAGAGTTTGGCTCCGTTTTCTTGATTTAAGTTTTACTGCTGGCACAAAGTGACTTCTCTGGAAGTTGGCTAAAAAGGGTTTCAGAGTAGACAGAATCTGCCCAATAACATTTGCTATATCCTGAAATAAAATTTGGAAAGACTGAGAAAGCAATGGCACAGGTTATGCCCTAGTTTGGAATGGTCTCTGTGCAGCGCTGGGTTCTTCCAATGCTCATTTTTCCAGACAATTTGGAGCAAGGGAAAATAAAGCAATGCACCGGTGTTATCACAGTCCTGAATTTGAGATTCCAAAAAAAAGCAGTGCTGGCACAAGTCAGTCATGAGCTGTGGTTCATGTCACCTGCTTAGCCTTGTCCTCTCCTACAGCTCATGTGTGTTACTACATCTCCCTCCTCCATCTCCAGGAGCTGGGGTGGAACTGCTTGCAGTCACTCTCCACCAGCAGGATAAAGAGTAAGGAGCCAGAAATGGGTCCCAGTCTCTCCACACTACTGAGCAATGAGAAGAGTTGAGTTACGTTGGGAAAAGTGTCCTCGCATGGAATAAATGTTTGGAAAAACTTTCATTCAGGGGCACTCCCACCTCAGAGGGGAGCATTGCCAGCAAAATTGGGTTGGCTAGTGAGAAGTAGAAAGGTGGGTGACCACAAACCTCTTGTCCAGCAGGCTGAATAGTAAATAAATACCTTATTTAGGAGTTTTTGTGATATCAACTATTGTTCTTTTGTAGAAGTAAATTATCATGCTGTGTGAACCCTGGATATTAAGATCACCGACCTGATACTTAATATTCAAGCAAACTGTTTATTTTATGGTTTTGTTTAAAATCAGCAGTAAAGACCTCTTCTTTTCCTTTGATGTTTTTAAAAAGTGAAAGATTCCTAAAAATTTGACAGTAACTAAAAGGATGGAGGCCTGGTTGATACTTGCTTTAAAATTATTTAGGAAATTTGGGTATATTTGGCTCCTGTCTTGAACTTAGGCAGACAATCTTGTGCACCTTCTAGAGCCTCAGATAGGCACGGAACTTCCTGGTATTTGTCAGTGCTTTTTCATAAATATTTCTCTGAAAAACCAGATTGCATCTGTTTTGAGCTAGCTTGGATGTTGCATCTGAATCTGCAGTCACTGGTTCATGTGGGGTGTGTCAGATTCTGGGGCAAAATGTGTGCACTTAACTGCACTCTGACAGAGCTCCCAGTGGTGTCCTGGTGACCTTGCAAACACTCCCTCTGAGGTCTTGTTCAGGGTGCTAAAACTGCTTTATGTCAAAATGGCAGGACTTTGTCATAACAGTAACTTTAGGATAATCTGTGGTTATGCATTTTCTTTTACTTGAAAGTACTGTGGTTAAATTAAACCAGAAATTTGCAACTGCTGGAAACATGATAGTTAGGTAGGATTTGTATACTTTTATTTGCTTTATAACTGTTTTCTGGTGTTTCAATGCACAGTGAGTCACGGCTGCATTCCAGGCAGAAAGGAGGTGGTTGGAGACAGGCTTTTCCTGTATCTATAAAACCAGGACTTTGAGTCTGCTTTTTCTTTTATTTGCCAACTTGCAATCAGTTTCAGTTTAGTTTTCAGATAACGGAGTGTATAGTAAAGGTTCTATTTAACAAGCATAGTATAATTTGTGTTTTCCTCAGTAAGGCTTTTCAAAAGTCTTTTTGTTACTGATTTCCTTTTGAATACTGTCTGCTTCCCTACAAGAAATTCAGTCATTGATGGCTTCTTTAATCAATAACTGCAAACTGGAAGCCAGCTGGCCCCGTTATGTTGTGTTAGATGTGGTTAGGAAGGAGGTGCAACCTGTGAACCCACCCTCCCTATCAGCTGGAGCTGATGGAAAAGGAAGTGTTCAGCAGTTGAATTGGCACTCCCTCAGCTTGTTCCTTGAAATGGGGTCCTACCCTTCCAAAGGAGAAGGTTATGCTAATAAGCATAGCTGCTTCTAGGAACACCCTGAAACACATTTGTTAATGGAAATGTTTTGAGCAATTAATACATGCTACTTCAGAATTTGTCAAACCTCCAGACTTTTTCTCAGGATTTTTTTTGCTCTGCTAAAGAGAAAAAAAGCGTTATAGCCTCATAATGCAGGACTGAGCCGACTGGCTCCGAAGGAGGGATTCTCTCTGAGCAGGATGAAGCCGCTCTTTCAGCTTTTGGTAAAATGGAAGTTTTTCTTTTTGTTCTGTTGCACTGTCTAATCTTTCCTGCTTGTAAACTCTGCAGACCTACTACAATAGAAGACTCTAGTTATTACAGTAGTTATTTTAACAATAGAAATATAAACTTCTTTCTTACAAACTGTCAGTCAAAGATCATGGCAATTCTCTGTTTCTGTGGTACATTTAATCCATTATAGGTTGACCGCCTTGTTGATTAGATTAACTTCTGATCTTATGATACTGATTTATTGCTGTTCTGTCTTCCCTTTGCAAAGTGAATTATCTGGTATTTTGGAAACCCAACTAATGCCATTTCTCAAGAGTGAATTTATTCAGATGAATCCTTATGTTTTGTGTAATGGTGTAATTGATTTGGAAAAAAGCATTCTGTTTATGTAAGAGTAACCTTTTCTGTAAATTAAGCCTGAAAGTGTGTTACTGTAGCCTTATTTCAAGGTATTTGAGTTTTTAAGTGCAAGTAAAACACTGGGAGGTGTTCTGGGAATAGTTGTAGGCTGCTGGTTCCCAGTGATCCCATGACCTCTGTTTTGCTGTAGGAAGCTTGGAATCACTTTTTGACCAGCTGACCATTTTCAAAGCTTTCACAAGAGAAATATGAAAGCTACAAGAAAAAAAATGGCTTTTAGCCCAGAAGAGGCAGCACTATCATTTTATGTTTAATGTAGCAAGGAAAATGTGTGAAATACTGCTGATTTTTAAAAATATTTTTTCAACCTAATTTCTGGAGTGAGGAGCTTCCATTTTATTCAGTCTGTGTGAGATTGCGCAAATGGCCACTTCAAGTTTGCTCTCACGCAATGCTCCAAGTGCATTGAAGCATTCTTTCCTGAGAAGGGTTGGTCTCACTTTTGTTTAAGACCAGCAGAAATATTTCTATAAAAACATTTGTATACCTTGATATTTTTCTACAAAGGGATATTTTCTCCGAAGTTGCTAAATCTCTGTTCTTGTATCTTAATTTCTTCAAAACTTGTATTAATGATGATTTCTCTAGTAGTTAGCAGGGTATCAACAAAGATAACAGTATTCATATCAGGTTCATAGTATAAATATATATATATATATCAGGTTCATAATATAAGTTTATTCTCTGGAGACTAATGGTTTAGGTCCTGTAATAGAATATGCAGCCAGTGGGAGAGAGAACACTGAGGAGTAAGGAAAACATAATAAAACAAAAGCAAGACAACTGTTCTGCTTAAGCAGAGTTCTTAGCTGATCATATGCCCAGCCCTTGTCATGTACAGCTACTGTGGGCTCTGCAGTGGTACTGAATCCTTAAGACCTGTGTCTAGAAGTGGCTTCATGCATTTGTGCAGAGAAGTCCTGCTCTTACACATGAGAACAGGCTTCAGTTTGGAAGCCAATGACAGATGCTGACTTTGGCAGACACTGTCAGAGTGAAGGAGAATACCTGTGTCACTGAAATACAAATCAGGAGTGACAGCTGAATGCAGTGTTTGGTTTTTGCATTGGGGGTGGTGGTGGTTTCATTATTGTGTTAATAATGATGCAAAATACACATGGCAGAAGCCTTGTTTGAAACACGCACTCAATCTAGGTTCTTCTCTGTTCAAAATGCCAGCGAGCTGCTGTGGTGCCTTTGCAATTTTACACAGATTGAAGAGCTTGTCTTCAGTTGGAGAGATTGTCTTGTTTTCTGGATGAACACCAGTATGTCTGCCATGTGTACTCGAAGGGTCTGTGTTTCAGCCCTCAGATAGGAAAAAGTGTTATTGACTCAGCATACTGAAGGTATAAGTAGATGATAAGGGTTTGGGGAGTGAAAGCATGAAGTGTGTATTAAAGTGGTACAGAAAGAATGCTACTGAGTAAGGGATATACACTAGGAAGGGGAGAGAATGACTGTAGTAGTAAGAAACAGTGTTTCTAGGCACTTTCAGGACAAGTATCAGGCACTGAGTCCAGTGTCTGTGCTTCTCAACTTGAGAGGACCAGGGAATGACCTTGGATGGAACTTCTGTGTCCATGCTCCTTAATTATTGCTGCACTCCTTGCTGTGCTTAGGACTACCTTCACCAGCTTTTGTTCAGACAAATCTGTATGGAAAGGGAATCTTAGAAGCATAGGTGCAACCTGAAGCCAGGGTTTCATATTCACTCTCCTCTGTTGCCCAGGGACAGACATCCCTATAAAGCAGGAGGTTGTAGTAATTAGTCTCAAGAGACAGGGAAGTTGCTGGCAAGAATTTTGGTCCTGTGCAAAAAGAGCAAAGGTTGAATCTGGAAGATCTTATAAAAGGGGTGGCAAAATAATTTTGTGTGATTTGAGGTAAAGATGATACCCATGTTAGAGCTGTGATGAATTAGCAGGGTGGATTTTAGCATCCTTTAGTACAAAGGGTGGAAGGGATGAGTAACGAAAATAAAAACTCATTTTTGGCTATGATAATTTGCAGAAGATGACTGGGCACTTGCTGGCATGACAGATTTGGTCAATAGCAAATGTGTTTTGCATTTACTGTATACACACTGTAAAAGTGATGTTGAGTTGTTGTCAGTGGGAGTGGCTACTCACATTTTGAAATACAGTGGATTTAATCAGGGAAATACAGTTGGTATTCATGTTTGCCTGTATTTTCTTACCGTATTGAAGGATACTATCTAGGCCCAAGCCATAATAACTGATGTGATGGTAAGGAATTGAAGACTGTAGCAGTAGATGATATGAATGCTAGTAACATGATTGAACATTTTAATGTGTTTTTTAATAGCTGTTTGATATAGTTTTATTGATACTTACCTTACAATTTATATTGCTTAATAGATTTTATTTTTATAATGTTTAAAACATGCAGGTTTTAATTTGTAACACACTTCAGTGATACGATTTTTAATTATAGTATTGCAGATACTTGCTTAATATTTAAAATGTTAATTACAACTTCAACACAACGTTTCTGTGTCAGACTGTGGACATTCCATATCCTTCAATTAGTACAACATGTAGAGATAACTTAATGGCGGGAATTATGCACCCAAATTTAGTTGAATGACTACTAATCTGGATTCTCTGGCAGTTGAAAGACTTTAGCTATACAGCTCTTATTTAATCTTTAGAGTTCTGGAATTACTTGCACAAACTGGCTTGCTTTGGTTGAAGTTGGAATGGTGTGACTGTTTATGCATAAAACTAACTTTTCCTATGGTGTTTTTGGTGTTTCAGGGGAAGGTGCACCTGGAGCTGAGACTGAGTGAAGTCATAACAGACACTGGTGTTGTCTGCCATAAGCTCGCAACAAGGTAGGACTTGAAATGTAGCTGTGAAGTTATGAGAAACACACTGATTGCAAACAGTGTGCAGTGCTTCCTTTAAAAATAATTGGAGAAATCAACACATTTGGACATTGAATATTCTTAATCAGAAATATCCTTATGAATTTATAGAGTGTGAGATTCTTTTCATTTTCCCTTCTTCTCTCCACATAATCTATGTAATTTTCTTCCTAATAGTCTTAGATGTTAATAAATCCCTTATCCAATTTAGTCGTGCCATAAATACTAAAAAGACATCAAAGGGTAATAATAATGTCCTTCTAATTTGCATTAAGGACCTTACCAGCTAAGTAAATTTGTAGCACAACTTGTGTGGTGAGAGAGTGTTACAGAGCTGACTTAAAACAAAAGTTTGCTATCACTAAGGCAGCCTCAGAATCAGCCATTCAGTCTCATCCAGAGACTCAAATGGCAGTAAGGATTTCTCTGTCCTCTGATGAGGAGTCTAGAAGACCACTGCTCTCTGGCCTCACTAAAGCCTTTCAGGTTACCTCAGAAGTAGTGGCAGAGCTGGTTGGCTTCTGTGAGGAATGCTTTGTGTCCTCTGGCGGAAGAGCTGTCAAAAGTCAGACTGCTGGCATCATACACTTCTAGCTGCTTGGCAGTCATGTCAATATGATAAATGCTCTGCTAGGAAAGCTCTGACCAGCCCAATTTTCAGACCAGTATTTAATATAATTTTGTTGCTGTCTTTGCTAAGGCTTTGTCCTGGTAGTCTTTACATCACAAATGCAGGTGACCCATATGTTGACCTCCATTGCTGCAGGCTGCAGGCAACATCCTTGGTGTGAGGATGTGCTGGGCTAAGTGGTCCTGCCTGCCTGTGCATATCCCCTCTGGCCATGCAGGTCCTAGCAGGGCTCTGCAGCAGGTGCATTCAAACCCTTTCTCTCTGCAGTCTGCTGTGATGAGGCAGAGCAAATACCAGGGGATAGTCTCCTGCAAGTTGCTGTGTGGGCTTTGAGCTCCAGTGAACTTGTTAACCAGGGCACAGTTCTGCTGGAACACTGCTGTACCTCTTTGAGAACAAAGATTGCCATGTCACTATAGCTGTGCACCACCTGGAGGGCCCAGCCTTCCTCTAACTGCTACAGGAGGACTCTCATTGTGTCATTTTCCATTGTGCAATTTGAATATTACCAAGTGATGATGGTCACGTACATTTTGAGAAACCAGAACTGTATCTATCAAGTCCTAGGCTGACATATTTTCTTTAATTGTTGTATGCATTGCTATTGGTTCTATGGCTTTGTGAAAGAGGGGGAAATAGAAGGTGGGAAAAAACAATTTCTTTGTCAAAGAGGGTGTTATGTGTGTAGGACATACAGAAGACTGGGTTTAGCACTGAGCTTGGACTCTACTTGAAGCAAGCCTGGAGGACAGTGTGCTTAGAGAGCAAAAAGGAGCACAGTTGTCCTGATAACCACATTGAGGGTTCTTTGCTTTGGCTTTTCTGAAAGTGTGTACTGCACTCCTTAGATGTGATACAGCCACAGAGCCTTCTGTCTATATCCTTTGAACCCTAACTGTGGGTTGAGATCCTGTGATGTCCATGACTCTGCAAACATAGATTAACTGAAATACTCTTCTGCTTTCATCTGTTTTGAATAGTTTAGTGGTATACTGAAAGATCTTCAGAAGTGTTTGCCTCTGTTTGTTTTATTCTGAGAGAGTATGTCATACCACAGCCAGTCTTTTAAAGGTTTTGTCTTCAGCTAAGTGGGGCCTGGTAACATTATGAAAAACCAATGCATTTTTCAGTGAACTTCCTGAAATGCTAGAAATAGGTGTATGAAAGGGTCCTTCTTAATATGTAATACATGCAGCTTCTTGCTTCATGAATAGCAGTAAGGTAATGACTACTTTAACAGTGTGATTTTTCTGGCTTTCTATTCATTTGGCCAGATAGCTTTTAAATACTTTTTCAAAATTTTGCTTATATATCCTTGATTTGAAGACTATTTCATTAATTTTCTACAATGCAGAGAAAAAAACTTAGATTGGTTTGTAAAGCATTCTGTAACCATGATTTGCTAGGTATTGTTCAGGGTATTAGCCACAATGTGTAGAAAAATCATGAGGTTTTTACCACTGAATCATTATGAGCCCAGGTGTCTTAGAAGCAAAATTTGAGAATCAGAGCTCAAGCTTTTGTCTGCTGAAACTATCTTTTCCCATTGCCACCTTCTTCTGTTTGGTGTCTGACCTGGACACTCTGGCTTTTTCTAGTTTCCACATTTATTTGTTATTTGAGTGGTAAGTGACAGTAGAGCTTAGAAGTTCAAATAAGAAAATTGGGAAAGAATGTTTCTAGAGCATGTAGTTCCATTGATGCTGGTTTTCATGGCAATGTGTCTTAGAAAGAAGAAGGGAGTGATGAAGGGGAATGATTACATTGGGGGGGAAAAAAGCACTTCAGCATGTAGTCCAGCATTTTCTTCATGCCACAGGAAGGTCTACAGCATATACTGCAGCTCTTAAAATTTTTCCACGTGACTTGAAATCTCTTTCAGGTTTGTTCATAGGGACATACTGCTTCTAGTACTTCAACATGTAAGAAAAGAGTGTGGTAGTTAAGCCACACTCAACTAAATGTCTATGTAGCTGGGATTTGCCAGTGAGGAGAGTAGCAAAGGCAGGAGAGGCAGAACCTTTGTTAGAGGTAGGTCATGAGTGAAAAGGAGAGGCTAGCTGTTTTACGGAAGTGCAGCTTCCAGTTGGGTATTGTGAAAATAACTGATTTTCTTTTGAGTATCTTGTGGATGTTACAGTGAGCAAATAAGACAAGGCTATAAAAATATGAACAAGAATCTAGAATCAGTTCGTCTTAAAAACTGACTTGTTCTGATGAATCTAATGCTTGTCTTGTGAACTTCTTTGACTTTGTTTAAAAAAATACGTTTAGTTGGTTTTTTTAAATGAAGCTTTTAGCTACAAAGATAAATGATACTCTGGAAATTACTTAATACAAATGTCTGGTTGAACAGTTCAGGTTTGCAGGGAGAACAAAAGCTTTATCCAGTGGGCAGCTATTTAAAAACACCTTAGAGACACTTGTTTTTTTAAGCCTCAGAGGAGTGCTTGTTTTCAAAGACCATGTATGTAGGCTACATGAAGACTTGGCCCAATTAGGAAACTTTTTTACTTCTCCAGAAGATATGAGCTTACCCATAGGTCTTTATTAGTGTGCCTTCTGAGCCTGTTCACATTGCTGCCACCTCTGCATTCCAGAAAGCCTGAAAAGCAGCTGGGGCTGAGCCAGCCTGCAGTCCTGTGGAGCATGCTGTGAACAGTCAGCTGGATGAATGGATGGAAAAATTCATCTGAATGGAAGGGCAAATTAAAATATTTAAGTGCTGAGCTCTTGAACATTAAGTCGTAGATTATTAAAAAATGCAAAAGACAAGTGTGCTTCCTTAGCCCTTGAAGAGGAAGCAAAAATTTCAGTTCAAAAACTGTTACCTAATAGCTTCTCCTTAGGAAGCATTCAGTACTTTCATTTAGTCTTAAACCACTAAGCTGTTGTACTTCATCAGAGGCCATAGTCTCAGCCAGCTGCTACAGCACAATCTCCTGGAGTGAATCTCTGCAAAGGGGATTAAAAGGAGAAGCATTAGTGGGTTTAAAAGTTATATTGACAGTACAGGTGTAGGCACCACGCTCACACTGGTTGTGTCCCCTAGCAACTTCTTTGGTCATATTCTGTAAGAACTGCAGCTCTCACTTTGGATGCTCCTTCTGGGAAGAGTTTGCTACCTGTGGGCTCCCCCTCTGAGACCTGGTGCAGAACCTTGTGGTGCAAGGACCTAGTGGTCCTTGTGACTGGCCCCCATAAGTCTCCTGTATCCCATGTATAGGACTTGGGATGCAGGCTCTTGACATGTATGTTCACACCATACAGAGAGAGCAGATGTACAGCCTGCTGACCACAGACCCGTGCCCAAGTGTGTCAGATAAAAAAACAACATGCACGGACTTTGTGGTTGGGTACCTTCCTGTAGCTGCATTTGTACTAAATGCTGTTGTGCCATGTAATGACTCGCTCTGAGTGCTGGGAAAAAGAAACTCTTACTCAGTAGGTCTGGCTTCTCCCCTTTCTGTCTTTTCACTCACAAAAGATCTTGCACTGTGTTCCTCAACACTTTTTACAGCCACAGCCTTCCTGGCCCCCTGCACGGTGAGCCACTGCTTGTTGTGACTATCAACATCTGGCCTCACCTTCCACTGGCTTTCCTGTTTGTCACCTGCCATAAATCTCTCTGTAATTTTATGAACATTTTAAAGATAGTCCGTGGAAAGAAGTGGTCAAGACTTTCCCATGCTTCCAGCTGCTTGTGTCCATACACACCCCTTTGTGCTGACATACAGCTTCTGGCAGCTGCTTGAGCAATGTTGTATTTTATTTTTTTCCCCCTCATGCTTTTTAAGCTGAAACAAGCCTTAATCCCATGTCTCCTAGAAACTGCACTTTCCTTTGTTTGTAATGCAGAGAAAGGAAAAGGACGAGGGAAAGATTCTCTTTCTGCAGCCGTACTGGGTGAAAGTGTTTGAACTAAGTCATGAACAGTGTTTATCTAGCCATATTACATGAATACATCTGAAAATCAATGGTATGTACTTCTCCCTATTTTTTTTTATGAGACACCACTTCCCATATACAGAAACTTTTCCTGCTTTACAACCAAAGTACTTGGAAAGGATCCCTAGACCTTTTGTAAACCTTTCTCTACCATTGCTAGAGCGGTTTTGGGGCAACATATTTGGGTTTAGCACAGAAAGGTGGCTCCCCAGAGGTTTCAAGCCCTCTGGACTGTCCAGACAACTTTGTTTCATCTGTCAGGGCCACACAGGCAAGGAACAGCAGATACATGCTTTTGTATTTGTTTAATAAAGAGGAGGGCTCCTGTAGATAGCTTTGTAGCAATCTGTAGGCTTTGCTGTGGTTAAGCTGCTAGAGGCAACATTTAGAGGCAGTGTTCTGTATTTAGCAAGATGACATCTTGCAGCATGCCTGAAGGAACAGGCCACTGAACTCCTGTTGAAAGTCAGAGTGAGCTGGGAGCCTGGCTCCCTGATCATCCTTTGAGAATTCCAGCATGTGTATGTAATTAGTCACATTTAAATGTCTGTATTTATTCAGTGTCCCCAGCTGCTCCTTCAAGTGTTGTCTTATGTCTTGTCTCTTAGTTTTAAAAAAGCTTGGAAACATCTGCTTTGGAGAACTCACCCCTCCTCCCCTCTACTTCTTTTATTTTCCCACCCAGTAAATCTATACAGCTAAATAACAACGTATGTGCTTCAGAGGCCACTGCTGTCTTTCATATGTAGTAACACAGTTTTCCAGTAAACAATTAATAAGTCTAGAAATACATTATCAATGCTGAAATTTTGTTTGGTAAGTGAAGGCTTTGTAGCTCTGGTTTGGAAGACATGGCTGCTCTGCATTAATTTACAAATTAAGTGCTGTGCAACTCTTTTGGGCTCTACAAGGTGTATTCTGACCATGTGGAACAAAGTTGAATGGGCAGTTTACAAGAGCAAGAAGGAAAGGAGACAGTAAGTAGGTATGACATCCCTAAGAGAAACATTTCAGGGATTATTGAAAGAACAGTGACTGGTCTGTGGGCTTTAAAAGCCTTCTGAAGAGGAAGAGGAAGGTAAGGAAGAATGTTTCATTTGTCAGGTGTGGTTAAAGCAGAAGGTCTCTGCGAGGGGAGTAGTGGGAGTCCTGGGACTTGGTGATGATTCCCTGGCCTTCCCTGTGAATAGAGCACAGAGTGTGCAGTGAGCAGCATCTGTTCTTCCTCTCTGAATGTTCACATTATAGATCTGAATTTCCTTGTTCATGAGCATTGCTGCCCACTGGTTGACAATCACTGCCCCAAATCAGATTGACTTTGTGTAACTATTCTAAAGTCTCTTATGCAATACGATGTTTCTAAAGTTAAGGTAAACGATGCTTCATTTTGAAAATTTCAGAGGCTCAGCATTTTTGTTTTGTTGTCACAACTCACAAAGGACAAAGTTATATATATCAAGTCTGGTTGGAAGGGCTGAGATAATGGCCATTCCTGCTTGTGGATCAGCAGTCTGGATCCTAATCTAAAGTATAAGAGGAAAATATGATTCCATCTTGTCTGGTGCAGGTTTGCTGTTTCCTCCTGTGATTGCATTTGAAGGCACCTTGAAAAACTACGGGAGTGTAGCTAGTCCTTCAGTCAGGGAATATGCTTAAATGCATTTGTGTAAACATATAGGCATCATCTTTGAGTCATCCGAGAATTTCCCTTTACTAACTAGCTTGTTTCCTGCTTTCCTCATTTACGTTTGAGCTAATTTACTTTCTAGTACCTAACTATCTTAATCAAATACCAGGAATAGGTAAATTGTCTAAAGGATCTCTTGGATTAAAGAGAAAGCTTGGAAATGCATGGCTGTATTTACCTGTTGATGCTGAAGACCAAATTTTGTTGGCTTTCTGTTGTGGTCACCTCTAATGCTGTTAAGAGCAGAAAGGAGTGCAGGCAGAGAGACCAGTGAAGTTTTAGATAATAATTTTCTCTGCTGTTTTGTTGGGAGGGTTTTGTTTTATTTGTTTGATTTTTCTGAGTTCAGTTTTAATGCAGATAACACTTGGACTCTAGCTCGATGAAATTTCTATAATCTCTCATAGTAATCTGTTTTTTTAATAGGTGGTGGTGAAGTCTAGTTATTGTCAGTGGTGTGTAGAGCAGGGTTTGCTTCTCTGTTTTATGTGTGGTGTGCTATATACAGTACTTTCCTTTTCCAAACTGGAGCTGGTGTTCTGCCAAAGTGTCAGCAGGAACCCAGGGGGTCTTTCTTCATGGAGGCAGTGTTTTGTCACTTTGTCAGGCAGTAGTGCTCAGTCTCAGGCTCTTGATGGTTATGTTGGTGTGATGCAGGGCTGCAGCTCCTGTTGAGTGTGGAGGTAGCCTGAGGCCAGAGCTGGCAGTGGCTGCTTTTCCTGTGGTGTTACAGCTCTTGATACTTTTTGCCTACATCCAAAATGGGTCCATGAGCCACCCAGCCCTCTTGGGTTTGCTGCTTTCAGTTTAGAAAATATATATTTGTGTTGCTTTAGAGAAGTGTCCATTCTACTGCAGACACATGCAACCAGCTTTGAACTGACTTGAGGGTCAAATGAAACTTATTTTCCTGCCTAAAATATGACCTGCATCAATTAGGGGAAAAAAGGTATTGCTAACTACAAGAAGGCCAGTTTAATGTATGCATCAATCAGGTGAACTCACAGTGTTTTGAAAAATTTCAATTTCTGCTTGCTCCTGGGAAGGAATGCTAATGAAGGCATAAAGTGGTTTCACGGCTTCATTTTGAATAAACTCATGCATCCATTAAATGTGTTACAATCTCCCTTCTCTGGAGAGCAAACCCTGCATCAAGCTGTGCCTTTTCCTGCAGGATTGCAGCTTGATCATGCTTTTAATCTTGTATGGGTTTCATAATAAACTACTGGGGGGAAATGCTCAGAGGTTAAATCACATAGTATCTGGTAGTTTTATCACTAGAGTGCTGCAATGCTGTGGGTTTTGCGAGTACAGAGGGGAAGAGATATGTATCTTTATAAGGCTTTAACATAGTGCATCAACTTTTTTCTTCTTTCATCTGAGCTCTCATAACACTGAGTTTACACTGCCCCTGCTGTGCTTCTCCATCCCCAACATAGCCTCTGTTGATTATTTGGTATCCTAAATCAAGTTTCAATTGTTCTCCATTAAACCTCTGATATCTAGAAATACTGTCTTCTGCTACTGCTGTGTTTCCCACTAAATGAAGCTGGTTTCATGCTTCTTTGGTTTTGTATTCCATGTTTTTTTCAGTGCTTCTCCTCTGCTCATGAAATTCTTTATGCAAATCACATAATCAACAATCAACAGCAGCGTCAATTAGACTCTCCTCCAGCAGAACATGTTTTAAAGTGCTCACCATTTTGAGATTGGATAGTCATCACCACTCTCTGGATTAGGTATAAATCCCAGTTTGTAATTAAAGACTCAAATGTAAGTCTTAAGCCATTCTGTTTCAGCAGTAAATGCTGCTGTGTAAATAATGTGAGAGTACTTCCTGTTTTACACAGAGTAGACACAGACTGGGATTATAAATGGAGGCAAATTATTCAAGCATAAATCCTCATGGTACATGATTTCATTTCTAAATGTGCTTGAGATCACAGCGTTAGGGTGCTTCTGAGGCATTAGGGAGCATTGCTGTAGTATCCATTTTGTAAAAGGTGTGTGGATTTTGAGGACTGTGAATTGCTAGCACCTTCAGCAGGCTGTCAGTGCTTCAAATGTCTGCAGTTTTTACTTCACTGATGTCCTTTAATGATGATCAGCTGGAGGACTTCAATTACATTTGAGGTAAGGCCCTAGAAAAACCATAGTTGTCTTTCAACACGACCTATATCAAAAGATTCTTTGGAGTACACGGTATTTAGCATAATGAAAGGGTAAACTTGTACCCTGTTTCTTTCTGAAAGACTTGGGATTTCTACAGCTTCTGTGGCAGGCACCATCCAAAACCAATGCTGGAGAAGTTTTTAAAGGAGCAATGTGATGAGGCACAAATTTCAATCACACTTGTCATCACAAAATTTTTATCTGTTGCTCCAAGAGCCACACTTGCCAACAGGATATTGAGGTAGCAGAATGGAACTAGGGACATACATCAAGGTAGGATAGAAATAGGGGAAGCTGGAGGGTAAAAAGGAAGTTGCAGGGCCCCAAGTGTTGAGGTTGGCCAATTTCTTTTCTTCTTGGGGTTTGTTTTGTTGGGTTTTTTTGTTGGGTTTTTTTTCAGCTATAAGGAGAGTAGAGACATGGTATACAATACTTAGGAAACACTTCATTGTTCACAGAAGGACTTGTTGAGAGGAAGTTATTGCAAAAAGTCATACAGTGGATGTGGCAATAATGAGAAAGTATCTCTTGCCCTACTCCATCTGGAATCATGTTCATGCTTCTGGGTACATTTTTGTACTAGAATGCAACTAGTTATGTGCTATGACTCAGTATTTTCCATAATCAACAGTGCTAAAATCACCAGGTATCAACTGTATGTCCCCCACTTGTCTCTCTTGGTGTAAACCTTTGACTTGGATGCCATTTTTTGGAAATTTCAATAAGTTGATTGTGGAAAAATTAACCTATTTTGTCAATTATATAATTGTAACATAAAAAGCACTTGTGAGTCAGATTAAAAATCTTTCAATACACATTTTTAATTTAGTAGCACTTTGAGACCTGTCATTTTCACGGTCCCACTCCTTTCTGTCCTACAAGGTAGGTTGCTAGATTCTCTAATCATTTTGTTCTCATAAATACTGAGAGAAAAGGGAAATACTCTGAAAAAACTATAGTAAGCACAGAAATTGTTGAGGAGTCTGTGCTTTTGGAGGCAGTAATATCTGCAATTACTTTTACTTATTTTACTGTTGACCTCCTCCCAGCCTGATGGTTTTGTAATAATTTCATACATGCTTCAGAGGCAACTCGGCTAGACTGTGTACAGCTGCACGTGTACTCGCTGTGTATGTTTTTACCCTTTCAGTTGTTTGACAGTCACTGCTGTATTGTCCAGTTTTATGCTCCACCAGCCCAAGCATCATGTTTGTAAAAGGTGGCAGAGTGTGACAGAAGACTCACTATTTATGGGCTCTTCAGTCAGAAGCCGCTGAGAACTGCTGTGTGCAGCCCTTTCCTCCCTAGGGACATCCAGGGGTGCTTTCTTCTCTGCATAACCATTGAGTTTAATAAAATTTGTAGAACTGGAGTATCTTTTGAAATCTCTACCACTTAAATTTTGTGGAAAACACCAACTGATTTTAAAAATATTGTCAGCAGGAGGTTGATTGACAAGTATAGACAGAAAACCTTTTCTCTTAAGCGTCTGTCTTTAGGAGACCAGGCTAAAATGCATGCTGTTAAACTCAAAAGTGTTTGTGGAAAAGCTACAGGAAAAACAGAAGAACTGGTAAGTATGTCTTACAGTGAGTCACTGCTGGATTTATGCAAGAAAAACTTTGATGACACCAGGGTTGGAGGGGAGTGTTGATCTGCTGGAGGGTAGGAGGGCTGAATACAACAGTACAGGCTGCACCTCAAGTACTGTGTCCATCTTTGGGCTCCTCAGGTTAGGAAGGATCTTGAGGTACTGGAGTGTGTCCAGAGGAGGGCAATGAAGCTGATGAAGGGTCTGGAGTGCATGTCCTGTGAGGGAGCTGGGGTTGTTCAGCCTGGAGAACAGGAGGCTCAGAGGGGACCTTCTCACTCCCTACAAACACCTGTAAGGAGGCTGTAGCCACGTGGGGGTTGGCCTCTTCTCCTAGGCAACCAGTGACAGGACGGGAGGACACAGTGTTAAGCTATGCCGGGGAAGATTAGGCTGGACAGTAGGAAGAAGTTCTTCACTGAAAGGGTGATTAGGCATTGAATAGGCTGCCCAAGGAGGTGGTGAAGTCATCATCCCTGGAGGTGTTTAAGAAAAGACTGGATGTGGCACTGAGTGTCATAGTCTAATTGACAAGGTGGTGTTAGGTGACAAGTTGGATTTTATGATCTCAGAGGTCTTTTTTCAACCTAGCTGATTCTGTGAAATCTCAGTATGCACATTATTTAGAAGGGAGTCCTTCTGAATGTATGGCTACTTATTCCTACCACAAGTGATAACCAATGTTTGGAAGCTCAAGGCTAGTGGGAAACAAGTAGTAAAACCATTGGGGGTGGGGAGTCTGTTTCTGTGATTGTTAGTTGGAATTTGTGTGTTTTTTGTCATGATCATTTATCAGCAAACAATTTCATGTGCAGCATAGTGAGGATATTTCATTAGTTGTGATTTCTTTGAGTTAAGCCTAGATTGCTCTTCGGAAACGTGCTCTCAAGGTAGAGTAAGCATCATGAACTTGTTGCATGAATTTCCTAGGTATAAGCTTTGACTGGTCTCAAAAGAGACCAGACTGTGTGATCCCAAAGATCCCTTTTCATCCCGAACTATGAGCATAAACATAACACCACATAACTTTCTGCTATAACTGGAAATTAAAAAGCTTTGTGGGCTACTAATTACAGCTGGTTAGCTGGTTATACCAACATGCCTATCTGACTATGCCCTAGTTGGCATCTTGTTTTCCCATAAGATGAAGTGACAAGCCACTAAAAACTTTATTAAAGAGCACTTTACATTGCTTTTCATCTCTAGAGGCTTAGTGCTATACAAGTAATGGTTTAACCACCACTTGGTGAAGCACATTCATCTCTGGATGGGATGTCATAGGTTTTAGTTAAACCTATGACATGACTGACCTTTCAGAGAGAAAGTCAAACGGGACAGTGTGCCATGGGAAATATTTTACAATTTGTGTAATGCTTTGCTCCTGGTAGGTGCTACCAGGTTTGTACCATTTGGATGTGCTTTTGTTGTGCAGGTAATCACAACTGGTGCTTTTTCCTGTCAAACAGGTTGAAAGGATTTTGTTTTCCATTAGAAGTCTGTGGCTTCCTCTCCAGGTTCCTTCTGGGCTTTACTCCATTACGACTCAGTAGTCGGCAGTAGGTATTTTCCTAACCTCTTAAAAATTGTGGAGAGTCTTAAGGATCTAGTGCTTTACAGTTGAAGCATTGCAGAGGATGAAGCTTTATTAAGGAGGTTTGACTGCTAATGGAAGATTTTGTCTGCAGGACCTACTTGCTTTAGTGTTGCTACAGAATGGCCACAAAACCTTCTTGATGGAATTTCTGTATTACATTCACAGTTTGATCCTTTAGGCACAGAACACTATTGCATGTCTCCTTGTAGGACCAGAGGAATGAATCAAATCAGGCAAGTCACCACCTGTGACAGCTGTTTTTGAAATAAATGGTTTATGAATCCTGTTTGATCTCTCCTTTTGCCAAGTCAGGGACATTGATAAAGGTTTTCCAGTTAATTACATAGGAAAGTGTATTACAAAATATACACTGTGATCCTTAGGATTGTGCTTCTTTGATGGGGCTTTCATTAACTTGGTCTAGTGAAAGGCATCCTTGCCCATTGCAGGGGAGTTGGAACTTTATGATCTTTTAGGTCCCTCCAACCCAAACTATTCTGTGAATAGCGCTATCTGCATCAGTGTAAAAAATTTAGGTAAATGAAAGTTAACAAGCCTGATCTGTGTGTTGCTGTTTGGTTTACTAAAGAGGACTGTTGTTCTGCTTCTCACCTTTCACAGACTTGGTGTGTATCTGGTTTAACTTGAATGTTTCTTGTTTCGGTTGGGTTTTTGTTTTTTTTTTTTAGTAAAGGGCAGTTTTTGAGATACAATGCCTTGATTTCCATGTTAAATACTGTGTGCTTTTTATTTTTTGCCTCCTGTGTTTGGTTACTGCATTGTCCATAATTGCAATGAGACACACTGACATCTTTTTAGATATGTAAATCGTGACAGAATCAAGTTACTAATATTATTTTGTGAATTCTAGTTGGAGAGCATTTTTATGTTCACTGTGACACAGTTTGTGTGTCACAGTGAACTTTAGCCCAGTTCTCTTATCAAAGCGAATTCAATGTATCAGCATTACTTTGGAACATAGTTGGCAGCACAACTGCCATCAGGTCTCAGCAGGACTGATGAATCAACTTAATTTGAAGTCCATAATGAAATCATTGTGACATGTAGCAAAGATCACTGCCCTTTAGTAACTATTGTTAATCAAGATCCAAGATGGTCTGATTATTCACATAAATGTAATCGAGAATTGTTCTGAGTTGTTTCAAGTTGAGTTTTTTAAAGCATTAAAGGTTCCAACTAGCTCAGGTGTACCAAGGCATTCTCATTACAGAAGGTTGTAGGCTCTGTGTTTGTGAAGGCATCTTTGCTTTCTAGTTCCACAAATAATTACTTATTTTCTTTATAAATTACAACCTATTTTTGTCTTGCTTTCATTTAGAAAGGTGTATTTGTTACTACATCTAATTAAATATATGATATGAAAATCTATGTGGAAGAGTATTCAAGAATTTGTTTAGTAGAGAAGTCATTATACTTGATTGGGTAGGGATGAAAAGAAGCTGGTTGGGTTTACATTCTGTTGGTGCTACAGCTTTCATTAAACCATCTCATTCCCTTGTATCCCATTCCTGTGTTCATCCCCTGTCACCCAAAAGATGCTTCTCAGCTGATGCATTCTCATGGCCCAAGAGTTCTGGGTTGTTGGGCTCTCTGGTTCAAATGTGTCATGGCATGTGATTTAGATACTCTTTCTCAGTCTGCGATACTTCATGTTCTCCCAGTTGTTCAAGGTGTTTGTCAGTTCAGGTCACTCACCAGCATGTCTGAATTTTTATTTAAAATATTACTGTCTATGGCCAACCTGGGATATCTGTTTGACATAACCATACTCAGCACTTGGGAGGAAACTCTTGCTCATCAGCTAGGTAGGAAAGACATAGGATGAGCTGCTTCTGTTTGTCTCTTCTTTCTTAGAGTTGAATATACCCCCTCTCACACACCCACACATACCCACTCCCCACCAGGGTGTCTTATTTCCTTCTCTCTGTTGAAATTCTTTAAAGCTTCTGTTTTTAATCTTTTCCTTGTCTTTTATTTCATAATCAGATTCCTGCCAGTAGGCTCAAAAGCTTTTGGGTGATTTTGGTAACTTTGCTTTGCTATGTATCTATCACACTCTCTTAGGGATGAGTGTCAGTTATTCAGATAGCTTCTTCATTTTGTCTTCGTTCTTGTCATATGGGTATCAAACATCTAGTAGTTGTAGATGTTTCTGGCCTCTGCTGGCTGGTGGAGGGGAGAAGCCAGAACATGTTCATGCAGCTTTTTTTGGTTTCCTATGTGCTCGTTCACATGTAGACAATGACATGCAAGCACTGCCTGAAGGGAGAGATTGTGCTGTGTGCCCACAGCTCCTTCCTGGGTGCAAGTTAAACTTGGACAGGTCTCAAGTCACAGATCGTTGCAGCTTTTTTTCCATAAAACCTATATTTCCCATACAGAACATTGAGACCAATACACCTTTCCAAGCAAATAAAAATTACAGGGGGGATTTTTGTGTCATGGTCTGACTTCATTATTTAGCCATAACAACCTTTCTGCCTCTGACTCCCATGGTGCCTTTTGGTCTTTTTTTATTTTCTTATCAGCCTGTACAGACAGGATCACATTGCTTCCATTTAGGATTGCCACAGGCCACAGTCAGCTCAGCTAAAGCTGGTGGCTGGGCTCTAATCATTTGCTGTGTATTGTAATTGTTGCTGTTTTGTGCTTCACTCCTTTTGCATTTCTCACCATTCTGCATTAACATGAGTGCTTCTGCAACTGCCTTGACATCATGACCCATTCCTTGGCTTCCTGCCATACTACATGAAATTGAAATTTCTTCATTTGCCCCCACAAAAATCAATGTACCATCATTAAGCACATTTATCCTTTCCTGGTTGTACCTCTTCTTTTGTTTTGCTATTCCATTACAATTTTTATATACTATTTGCTTTGCTGTAACTTGTATTTGCATCTTTTGTCTCCTCTGAATATAAGCATGTACTAGAAGTAACTCCTCCTTTCTTAGCCTTTCTCTTTTCTCTCCTGTTGTTAAGTTCTTGTTCCCTGTTAATAGCTGGGGTTGCCAGTCTGAGACCAAGGCAGAAGGAAATGATGATGTCAGTGCCAGGAACAGTCACTACATGAGTGTAGTTCAAAATTTCAATGAGCTTGTGTCTCTACTAAAGCCTCAGGGCACTGTCATAGAGGATAATTTAACCATTTTTTAATATTGACATAACTGAATAGTTTTCTGAAGAGGCTTTTAGGAAGCTTGCAACTCTCGTGTAATTGGCTCATAAACTGGCTTAACTACTAATGGATTAACTCCTTGTTCTGCAAAAACAGGATGGCTGACACACTTTTAGTCTGCTCTCTTTAGTACAGAGTACAGATGGTACTCTGTAAATGTGTGCTTTTAAAGGTCTTTCTAGCGTTGATATTGGAAAGCAAATCGGATGTTTTGAATTGTAGGACAGCTCCCATATTAATAGCAGAAAAAAAGTCTGTTTTAAACTTCTAAGGATTGTGTAGATGTTCCATGACATGAGAAGTTTGCAGTTTATTTGAAGTGATACTGGTTTTAGGGCTGCATTTATGTTGACACTATTTCTTCCTTATATTTAGTTAAGTAGGGTCTTTTGCATTGGATGCAGTTTTACTGTAATATTTGTAATAGGATTTGGTAGAATGGGGAAGTAGGGGCTGTGCTCATTAAATTTCACTTGCTTTCTGTTCGTTGGCTTTGTATGAATATTTGTCCCTGTTTTGATTGTAAAATATCTTCAGTAAAATACCTGGGAAAAAAATTTTTGCTTGAACTAAGACACTAGCAGTCAATTCCTCTTCCTTTGCTCTCCCAGAAGAAAATCACCATTGCCAGCCTTGTGTTAACAAGAGCTGTGTGTGTGTGTGACAGAAATTTTGTGCATACAGAACTTTCCACTTAAGACCAAAACCTAATCTGCATGCTGCATGGGGCTGCAAAAACTTGTAGGTCAGCTTAGGAAGGAATCTGTTCAGGGTAACATGTGTTTAAGAACATGTTTAAATTTTTTGGACTATGACAATTTTCAACTGAACTGGAAATGGGGAAGAACAGGTAGTGCTTACATGGGGTTGCAGCTGTAATCTCAGTTTCAAGGTTTCTATTGCGCTTTTGTCATAGAGGCTTTGGAGAGTATATTAAAGGGGAAAAAACCAAAATAATTGCCTGCACAGGGTATTCCTGTGATGTCTTTAAGGTTGATCAAAATGGGAGTAGTTTTGAGTATATAAATTTGTTTTGTATATAAGTGTTTCAGAGTCAATGCCTCAAATACTGTAGAAGTCTTTATTCTAAGGGAATACACAGTGAGTAAATTGCTGGTCCAGGTGAAGTGCCATTTGTTTGTATGGGGCAGGATTTCATTTAGTGCCATAGGCCCTTGTGGCAGAATTAGTTGCCACATGAAGGGGGAAAAAGTAGCTCCAGGAAAGTGTTAATCCTCTCAAATTTTAAGGAGATGGCAAGTGTTTATTTTTGCTTTATCAGCCAGAACTTGTTTGTTGACCAAAATAAACTCTAAAGGAGGAGGGTGTTACCCAGATAAGGTAGGGTACTGCTGGAGTTACTCAAGGAGAATGGTTTTCCTGGAGGGGCAATGGGAGTGCTGGGAGGCTAGACTGGAGAGCAGCAGTGTGGATCAGGATTGGATAAAGACACTGGTTTCAGGTTTTCTGGAGAGATGAAATAACATAATGGGAAAATGTCTTGAAAAAATGTGATGATGAAACAAGTATTGATGTATTTTGTTCACTGGGGCTGTATCTGCTTGGACATTGTTGCATCTTTGCCTTTCCCTGCTTCATTCTACCATGGTGGCATGGTCAGTGGTCACCATGTAGTGCTGTAACATTGTGTGTCTGTGTGGGATGTAACTTGAAGGTGAACCAGGGCATATCATTGCAGGCAATTCCCAGGAAGTGAGAACTGCTATCAGAGGAAATTACTCTGTTCCCAGTACAAAACAACATTAAGGTGAGAAGAATAGTAGGAAATCTTGTTTTGGTACAAATAGATCACTTCCAAAAGTCAAGGAATAGGGACCTTTGAAATAATCTTTTACTGGAGTTTGCTTACTGGGAGTGGGCATGATTGTTTGACTTCAGATGATCATCCAGAGGACAAGGACTTGATTCAATATGTGGATTCCATATTCTTAGCCTCCTTATTCCCTGAGGACAGGGGCAAATTAAAGTCAAGGGTATGGATTGGTAAAGAAATTTTGAGAGGGTTAGGGCATAATAATTGTGGTATTTTTGATGATGAAGGCAGAGTGGAATTTAAAACCAGGATTGATTAAACTGTAAAAATTTTTGTCTTATTCCAGAAGAAACTGGCCACTTGATCAGCCTCTTGACAAAAACAGGTTGTGTGTTTATGTTAAATCCTCAGTGGGTATCCACTATATTAGTTTGTGGAAGTGAAGGGGAAGTGCAAGGCTTGTCTGAAGGTGCACAAATAGATGTAGCATTTGGTCAGACTCAGGCCAGGATGCTGACTCTGTGTCTGTCTAGGAGATGAAGAATTATGAGAGCAGTCATACAGTGACACACTCTCCTGGCCTCTGAAATTTATGATTCGGGGGATTTCTGAGCTAGACATGGCATATTTCTGCTTATTAGTGGTGAATGCACTGTGCCTGAATTACATTCAGACAAAGCCCCTCTGAAACATGTGAATATAACTGGTTTGTTAAGGCAGTGATAAAGGGAGTAAGAAGGAGGCCTGGTAATAATTCCTGCTTGCAGTGGAAGGTGTAAGTCAGTTCACTGGTCTGAGGGCAGCTACCATGTGCCAACCCAGGTGTGAGGTTGGCCAAGGCATACATGAAAGTCTGTCGTGCAGCATTACAGCAAAGTTCCTCCTAAACCACCAGGTATGGGAAAGCAGCTCAGTTCATGGTGCAAAGCTGCACCAAAAAAAAAAGAACATTGAGGAATGAACTGAACATTGCGAGGAAGGGACATCACCTCTTTGCTGTCAGACTAGGCAAAAAGACTGGACTTGCTCCATCATGAAATTAAAGAGTAATAACCTTATTTTACATGCCATGAGAAGCCCAGTCACAAGGAGAGATGATTTAGTGGTGTTCTGTTACCCCTGGAAGACAAAGTACTCAGGGTAGTACAGTACATATGTTACAAGATGACTCTAGTCAGTAGAAAAGAAAAATTGGGAAGAAAAAAAAAAAGAAAAAAGAGAAAATGAGAGATCTAGAGAGACTTAAGAAACTAAGTCATATACCCAGCTCTGAGAAATGTACTTTATCAAACAAGTACGTAGCACAAGCCAAAGATGCATTGTTTTGATGACAGTTCTGACAAATCTACCACAAGTTTGCTTTTAAGTTGGTACTTGTCTGGTCAGGCTCACCTCACAAAGCACTGAGTGTTCAAGTAAGCATTAGATCACTAGAGCAAGCAAGGAGGAAGTCTCTTGTATTTAAAATTATGTAGAGCAGAACCTGAGTATGGCAAAAAAAAATGTGCATATGAGAGGGAATGAAGTCTCAATATAAAGAAATGAAAGAGAGGTGGAACAAGTGGAAATAGAGGAATGGTAAGGTAGATGAGCAAAGTATCTATACTGATTTCAGAAACCAAACAATGAAAATATATGGTACAGCAATACAAAGCAATTGTATTGAAAAAATGATGCATTTATTTTCTCTTGAGGAATGACAGTGAGAAAACAGTCTGATTTGAGAAGGAGAATGGTGTGCTGGTCCCTATCCTAGGCTGAAGGTGGAGAAACAGCTGAGCCTGACTTGGTAGACTGGAGGTGATTTATTCTGGAAAAACAGTAAATACACATAGGAGTTTTAAGAACAGCTACATCCCTTCTGGTTTCTTTTTTGTCTGTTTTTGCCTTGGTTGTCCATTCTGGCACACAAGGAGGCTCATGACACATGTGCATCCTGAACTAATCACAAAGCCTGTAATTCCTAAACAATTTTTGCAGTTCCAGGGCAGGAGCATGAAATGCTTGTGGGCTTGGATCATTCTGATGTTGCTCACCTGTGTTAAGCCTGGTTTTGAGTATGTTTGCATAGGGGCTGTGTCAGAAATTACAGCCTAGAGCACTTAGTTGGCAACCCAGAGGCAGAGGAAATGCCTGTACTGTCAGATATGAGCCACTTAGTCTTTATTGAAAAATCCCTTTATTTTTTTCAAGACCTTCTGCTCTTTTTTCAAGATCTGCCACTCTCTCAGCTTCTGTAGACACAAGGGCATGCTTATGATATATTTAGTTTTTTGAGGTTTTCTCTTACCCACTGGGAATTTTCCATAGCTTATTTACTCTTCTGAAGGTTTGGTCATGAACCACACTGAAAACTGAACTGCCTTGTTTCTTGAAACCTATTAATTTTATAAACCACAAGCAAAATACAGTGAGGCAGCTGCATTGAGAGGTTTCTCATATGACCCAGGACTAACCTTAGTTCTGCCCAGCCAGGCAAGCTGTGAGGGATGGCTCACTCTGCCCCAGCTGGGCTCCAGACAGCTAATGGTGAGAAATTACCAGTTGGGTAGACAAGATTCTGGCAGCCACCAGATTTTTTTTTTCCTCTGGGGTCTGATAAGTTGACTTGTAATTCTGGAATAATCTTGATTGTCTAGGCTTTTTTTTTTTTTTCCCATTATTCTAGTACATGTAAGTTAAGTTAATTCTGTAGATGACTAGAGCAAGGGCATTGTATTTTTACTGGCTTTGTTCACTGCTTCCCACTATTCCCCCCTTTCCCAAGATCATCTAATTTTTTCTTTTTCATCTAATCCAGATATAAACTGTCAGTCTAAATAACATGATGGCCATGTGGCATAATTGAGATTCCATTTTATTGTCTCTGAGTAGCTGACATTTTGTTCTACCTCTTTTCCTGCTTGCCAGGTAAAGCCAGTGTTTTAGTACCAGGCTGGGAGAGGGGAGCATTAATTGACTTAGCAAATTTCCCATGACTGAAGAAAATGACTGTAACAAAAGCAGCCCTAACATTACAGTATCCTGTAGCTAAGGATCGTTCTAACCTGAGTCAATGAGACCTGTGCATTGTTGAATTTTATTGTTTCTCCTCATAATGCTTTATAAGAGACAAGAACCAGAATGGGCGTCTCTCCAAACACAGCTTTCCTTCCTCAAAATCCTAAGTCTTCAGTCTTAAGCCTGATTTCTTCAACATTCTTAAACAATAACTGCTTTTAAATTACCTGAAAGGCTTGTGATGTCTGGTGGTGTCTGTTTCCTGTTTTCCCACATTTTGTTTCTTTCAAGGTTGTTTTTGCTTTTCTTATTCCAGCTGCACACAAAGAAGCATCTTACTCTTAAGTCATCATGACTGCACAAGAACATCTGTATATTTTGTTTTATTCTTTTCTCTTTTTCCTTTTGTTTTTGCCTTTTCCCCAGAGAACAGAACAACTACCCTACTGTGTACAATGCCCCACTAGTCTAGCCTAGTACTGATGCTCTCTGGTGAGTGATACTTCAAGTGGTATGATTGCTCCAGTACTGCTCCCTTCCTGATCACCAATTTGGGATTTCCTGAGCTGAAGGAGGCTTCTGGGCCATTAAGCTTTAATAGCTGGCTACAAACCTATGCTCTATGAGTTTTTGTAGTGATAGTTTTAATCCATGTAGTCTTTCAGCCTCCATGACACACCATGGCAATAAATTTTGCAACTTCATTGTGTAGAAAAAGTACTTCATTTTGTTTATTTTTAAACCTTCTGTCTGGTAATTTCATTATTACCACAATAATTCCCCGTAATTCTTATTTTCTGAGGAAATGTTCTTCACACCATTCATGATTTTGTAAGCTGTTTGTGGATGGATAACTTCTGGTTTTTGAGCTGGAGAATGCTGACCTGGGAGAGCTATGAGTGGTTAGAAGCCATCTGTTCTTCTCCGTGTGTTCTAGAGAGCACGCACAATTCAAGTTGTAGGTGCCCAGTGATGTACATTGCTGTGTTCTCCCCAACCAGCTGGTGATACTGCTTGCCTTTTTAACCATTGCTGATGATGGATGTGATAAGAGGGCTATCCACAATAAAAAATCTTAAATTCTTCTACGTGGCAATATTAGAGTAGATCCTGTCATTGTCCATGTGTACAGTTAGGGTATGCTTATTTTTTGTTTGGATGAGTTCACACTTTTCATCATTCAGATTCATCTGTGATTTTTTTTTTTTCTGTTTGTGTAGTGATTTGCAAACTCCATATGTCCTCAAGTTTAGATTTTGCTCTCTAGGATCACTTTCTGTTTTCCGCATACTCTTGGAAGAGCTGCTTTTACTAAACAGGAGTCATAGTCTCTCTGGCCACATGCTCTGACTGTTGAAGTTTCACATAGTTCTTCCTGTATGGTTGAAAGCTTGCTTGGAATCCATTCATCAGCAGCAGAACATTGGCTGACTGCTATAAAGCCATTGATTTACTATTTCATTTTAAGGAACTTCCAGACTTGCTTTAAGGAAGCGCTGGAACACAGGAGTTTGGTTTGACACTGACACTTGGTGTACAGTTGTTCTGTTAAATAGGAATTTGTGCAAGCTACATCTGCCATCCTAAAAGAATTACCAGTAGTCTTGCTGTACCTCACTGCCAAAGCATTTCTGCTGTGAATGTGAAGATCACTAGAAGGAAAGTGGTCTGTCCTTCGCTTGTGAGAAAATCAAGCTGCACTGTCTCTCTATAAAAACTTTCTGCTGGTACTTACTGTTTTTTCCTCCTGCACTGACAGATACTCTGTCAGAAGGCTGTAATACTCTTTCTGTTCACATCTGCCCTTTTTGAATTTAAAAAGTGGCATTTCCCTTACAATTTTGAATATTTGTATTTTTACATGTGCAAAAAAGCTTATTCTACGCTTTCTCTATAAGGTAAGCTAGGTGAATTTGGAGTAGGATTTGATTGCTTGTAAACAGGCATCTGGTCTATATATGAGGCCTCTGAGAGATGTGGAGCTGTCAAATTGACATGTTTCATGAGTACCTCCTGCCTCTCTGGAGCAGCATCGAGGCATAGTGGAAGTAATTAAGTCATCTCAAATGGCATTGCACTGAGGCAACCAAATTGTGTTTTGTGTGCTGCTTGATGTTAAGGGTTCCTGAAGCTTACACCATGTATTTCCAGCTGATGCTGGGATAGAATTAGTGGCTTGAATTCCACTGTTCGTGTGGTAGAACTTTGCAATATCAGATATTTGCTTAAACTAGAGGGCTTGGAGGCTTCTAAATTCTGTCTCTGTGGATGGTAAACTTGTAGTGAAATAATAGAAGTCCAGAAATAAAAGCAGCACATGGCCTGTGCAATCCAGGCTGTTCCTAACTTTCTCTGTGGTTTTGAGCTATGATTCCACTTGCATATCCAGAAAACAGACCATAATTTTGTACTAGTGTTAGTGAATTAGCAATGAGGAGTCGGCTGGGTTAGGGCTGGGAAGCTTGTGAGTCGGTGCATTATTGGGGGCTGTCTGTATTGAAAGACAGTAACCTAGCCTTCATTCTGAGGGACCATGGGACAATTCACCTATGAATGTAATGTATCTTTTCAGCTACCAGTGTGTGCCTCTTAGTGTGATGTTCAGTCTTCTACTTGCAGTGCTGTGTGAACTTATCTAGATTGTAACTTATTTGGTACAAAAATCATTCCTGTATAGATGCAGAATACAACTTTTTTTCTCCCTTTATGGGAGAGTAAGTAATAATAAAGGCCTGTAGTTAAACTGTATTTAAAGTCTACACTATGTTACCAAATAACTTGCCTTGTGGATGAAATTGTGGAGAACAATCTGTTACTGAGTTTTTCCCTATTGCTTATCCTAATATTCTTTTGCACTGAAGTTGCCATAGCTGAAAACACTAAAATGGCTACTACTTTGCATGTGATGTTACAGTGCCCAGAATTTTGCATGATATTTCACATTGCAATGAAAGTACTACTCACTTGACCAAAGAGCTTCATGGTTTGTCTTTGCCAAAAGTTTCCAGTTAAAATTGTGCAAATACATTAGTCCAGCAGGTTAACTGTTGGAAGCAGAATTTGTTGTGGGAAGGAGAGTCCTGGCTTGTCTGTCTTGATTTCCAGCTGATGCTGCATTCCTCCTTAACTTCTGAAACATGCAGCATTTTTTCACTTTTTGGGGGTAGTTGTGTTGGGTTTTTTCCTTATTGTTGTTATTCTTTCTTTTTCTTCCCCAAAAAGATGTTGAAATAAGAGTGTAGAAGTGTGGCTTTCCCACCATTGTGTGCAACAAACCCCAGTTTGTTCCATTTTGTCCCTTCAATGTCTCTGTTACTACTTGAGTGCAGAGCTGCTGAGCATGGAAAAGGATGGCTGTGTCATATTGCTTCGTGGTCTGTAATTAACACAACATTACAAATAAGCCCATGCCAAATTTTGCAGAAGAATTGAGGTCTTCATGAATGTTATTCTGAGAAATTACTTAACTGCTTCTGGGATCTGTGTGGGTTTTTTTTATACTTCTGTTGCAGAATAAATTCTGGTTATGTATTTTGGTGAATAAGTTGTCACAAAATTTTAAAGTGCTGACAGCTCCCATCTTGACAGCAGACTCCTACTTCATGAACCTTAAATTGCTGTGCTTGCAGAATAAGGATCCTTTGAGTTAAGGTTTCTCAGTAATTTAACAGCATTTTTGACCATTACTAAAGTTAGTATTTAAGAACAAAATGCATTCTCAGGTTCAGGTATAAATTAAATATTTCTGCTTAGTCACATTTCAATTCCCTAGTGTAAAGCATTATGAAAAAAAAAACCCTATGAAAATGCTTCATTTTTATTTTTACTCCACTCTCTTTCCATTTAATTAATTGATTTGTCTTCTTCTTTTCTAGAGTTTTAGAGTGCCAAGGGCTGCCCATTGTGAATGGACAATGTGATCCCTATGCCACTGTTACCTTAGCAGGACCCTCCAGGCAAGTATTGCACATTCAAGAGCTTCCATTTTAGAAGGATGGCTTCTGTTTCCTTTGTCTATTAGAAATTTGCTTTCTCTGACGGACAGCTGGGAGTATTTAGACACTGCTAGAATGTGTTAAGTGTTGGGGTGGGTGTGTGTATGAGCTACTGAATTATGCTAGAGTAAGTAATTTGAGACTCATTTCAGTTTTGATTTATGTAAAGATCTGAATAATCTTTTAATAATTTGAATATCCCAGAGTATATAATTTGTGGTTAGTCTTAATTTATGCATCTTCTCACCTCACAGTTGGAGGCCAGTTTTTGAGCAAATTCATTGCCTGATTTTGGGCAGGGTGGAAGAGAAATGTGAATACATCAACATCTTGTCGAGTATGCACGTTTGCATGTGAATATTTAGAGTGTCTTCACATTCAAGGTGTGACAAATTAATGTGTATGTCAAAAACCCTCTACAGCTCAGTCCTGTAATTTGATATATGCAGACATAATAGCATGGATAAAATTTGGAATGAGGTTTTAGTGATGAGATTCTGCATAATACTCTTCAGTTAAAATTTGGGATTCAATTTTCCCATCTGTTATAAAAATTTCCTGTGCTGTTGGATGTCACTGTTTTTTTTTCTGATTATTTAGTCATCTTTTATGTCTGTCATTTTGGAAACAAAACAGCTCTGCTGTGTCCTCAAAGAATCAGATTTGGTGGCATGGGTTATTAATAATGTTTTACAACAATTTATTGAAAATACTATAAATAAGGAGCATTCTTGACAAATATTTATCTTGCATGCAGAGGAGTCTTTGAGCCTGTCTGTATTCTGCTTCTTTGTCTAGGTGTGCTGTGCCTTGTCTCCAGTAATGGAGTTGTATATTTGACTTGTACTCTTTGTTTTAAGCCTGTAATTTCTTTCAAATGATTGGCTGGATGGCTGTTATAGAAACTGTGAGGAGATTGATTGACTAACCCTTGAATGTCCCAAGTTACCTTTGTCTGCTTCCCTATGCCCCCCAGTCTAGATCATGTATGACTGCTGATAATGTACTTCCTTCAGAATAAGGAACCTTATCCTATTCCTATCTGGGTTTTGGTGGGGGGAAGAAGGCTTGTCCCCTATCTCCAGCAAGCAGCATGCAGCTTATTCCCATTCACTGCTTTGTAATTGCTCAATAATTGTGCTGCCTTAATCGCCTCCCGTTCTACATCCTGCTTCCCAGTCCCCTCCCAGATGGGTTTATCAGTAAAGAGGCTGATTGGCAAGTGTGACTGATGAGATGGGGTTGGCAATCTGTCCTGTGTCCTGAAGGAGATTAGTCTCTCTTATCTCTCAGCTTCTCCTAGGAATAGTGGGATATTCTTAATCTGTACATCATTCTCCTCTCTGGATTTTCCAGTGCCTCTCATTTTAGAGTGGGAAAGCTGCTTTATTCAGCTGCAATTATGCAATGACAAGCATAAAAATTTCAACAAACATGCTGCTGTTTACTGTGTGATTTGTACTTAGAGTCATCAGATTTCCTGACCAAGACTCTTTCTGTGCCTGTATTATAGAGGGAAAAATATTGTATACTGGTGGACAGGCCCGCTCCATTCACACGGGAAGTCTGAAGCAGCACTGGGAATTAGACCCAGCTTTACTTGACCTCTGTGAAATACACAGAGTTGTCCAGTGAATATAAGCAGCTACAAGCCATCTAAGCAGCTTTGGTGCATGAGAAATGAACGATAGATGCTGGGATGAAATGATTAGTAGGTCAGTTTTCCACATGCCTGATGTGCCTCTCCATCTGCGTCTGTTTTATCCATGCCTGCAGAGATGTAGGGTAAGATTGGTGACACAGGACAGTACACAGCTTTTCTCTTGTAGGTAGTGAGAACAAATCAAGCATAACATTTGGAAGCCATGAAACAGCTGTTGGCTGGCCTGTGAGAAATGCATTGGCTGGCTTGAGCCCAGCACCAAGCAGTCACTGTCTGTGCTCTCAAAGGCAGGCACAGGCGGATGGCAGAGCCCGTAGGGGATGAATGGGCAGTGCTGAACTTGGTCGGGCCTGCTAAGTGGTTGGGAGGAGGTCTGCCTCCTCTTACACCTACAGAACAGTAGAAATAGAGACTTCTGCTCAGCACCAGTCATAATAATTCACCACCATATTAACTGAGTGCTGCTGGTGCTGCAGGGAAGGGGATGCTAGTACAGCAATAAAAATATTCTTACTGAAGAAACCATTCTGGATTTCTTGATTGTCACTGAAAAGCAGTTATTGATTTTTCAGACCAGAATTATAAAATATGAATCACAGAAATAGCTGTGCTAGTCATTGCTTCCTGTGTTTTTAGAGTATGAGGAATTTTTGAGTCATGTCAAGACTGAGACCATTCTCCAAATGTTGCTGCTCAGAGCCCCATTCTTGCCAGTTTGTGCAGATAGAAGATTCTGCTATGTCAAGCAAGTGATAGAATAAGGGTTAAAGGAGTTGTGTTTAAAATAGGGTAACAAAATGTGATTACCACCACTTTAGAGAAATAGGAATGCATTCAATCTCTCTCTTAAATGTGTGCAAGTGTCTGTGCCTCGCTGTGCTGGAGCCACATGGCATTCCAGTTTTATCAGATAAATCAAGTGGATGGCTATTTCCTCCTCAGAAGCTCTGTTCTAGGATCACACATTTACTAATGTTGTTTCTTACCATTTTTTTGTTTATTTTGTTTCCTTAATTCAGATCAGAAGCCAAAAAGACTAAAGTTAAAAAGAAGACCAACAATCCACATTTTGATGAAGTGTTTTATTTTGAGGTTGGTATTTCAAAGGAATGGGTGATAAGCTGAAATACTATACTGTGGATAGTTGGCACAGCACCCTGCTCCATGTTGTGCCAGCTGTCGTCTTTGAAGACTGTTTCAAAGCTTGGTGCAGGGGAATGAAGTACCCAGGCTCAGACTGGCCGTCTGCTGAAGGAGCAGTATCCTGCTTTCACCTCAGGTGCTCTGTAGGAAAAGCTTCAAGTTGGGTACTTCTGAGCAACAGGCTTTACATTTAAGCACAACTCACCCCACTGGAGTTTTGAAAAAAGCACATTTGAAAATGAGTAAAAAAACCCCGAACAAACCACACACACATAGAAATTATATTTTGTTCTTAGTCTGTGTTTTTATAGCTGCTCCACCCTGTCTTTCCCAGTCAA
Source organism: Aegithalos caudatus (assembly GCA_013389925.1). Classification (NCBI taxonomy): domain Eukaryota; kingdom Metazoa; phylum Chordata; class Aves; order Passeriformes; family Aegithalidae; genus Aegithalos; species Aegithalos caudatus. The sequence goes on from WEIU01021553.1 coordinate 49,337, forward strand.
TGGGAGGAAGGGTTATCTCCTTCGGAATACTGAAAACTGCAGAGGAAAAATATACTTCAACTGATTGTTCTGGCTGTCTACCCGTCTTCTGCAATAGCAGTGTCTTTTCTCCAAGTGGGTGAAACCTCTATAGCTTTATTTAATACAGAGCATTTTCAACAACTCCAGTTAAGATAACGTGTAACTTTTACAAAAGTCCTCATTTTGGTTCTTTCTGGCAAGAGTAGTTCTAATTGTGGTGTGCCCATACATATATGTGCATGTGTTTATAATTTAGATCTCTTGAAACTTTTCATTTTGTCTTCTAAAATATGTGTATAATTCTGTTTTTCTCTTGGATATCATAGTCCTTCTCCATGCTTGACTGTTCTATTTCAGTAGACACCTCAAGAAAGTATCTATAATTATGAAGTTGATGAAAAAACACTAGAGTAGCACAGTGCACTTGGCATAGATTGAAAAGCCCTTTCTGTTCTTATGGTTTGCATCATCCAGGTCACATTTTCATTAGAAATTGTTGCTGGCATACGAATGGCACCTAGGGTTGTGGTTTCTCAAATGAGTTCTTGTCCACAGCCACATCAGGAAGGGGAGCTGGGAAGAGAGGAGCCATCCAAGTGCTGTTGCATTGTGCAGGTCTGAAGGGCACATGTCATTCTTGACATTGCTGTCTTCTCTCTCCTACAAACCACTGTCTTTGCCTAGAAGCCAATAGTTTTACTGACCAATCTAAAGTCTGTCATACCAGCAGAAACGTGCTCTTGTTGATGTAATGTGTTTGGATACAAGGAACAGATTTAGCAAGTTGCTGTTTGGTAGGAGCACTTCCTGTATTGCCTGAAGGCCTGGAAGCCACGAGGGCAGGCCAGGATAGCTGGTGATCTAAGGTGATCTTTGCTCTGCTAACCCAGCGTGTTTCATCCTAGGATATAGCTGCCCTGCTCTCAGTGAGCTTTTGTGCCTGCTTCCTGGCTCCATGAGATTTTGTGGAATTGCTTCATGGGCACAGTTAGAGGGGCAGAGATCTGGTGAGACCAACTGCTGAAACTGCACTGAATTTTCTGTGTGTTTACCCAGGATTTCAGTCCCTCACCTGGCCCAGAATTGTGGTCTTTGGCAGTGATGCTATATATAAATTAACTAAAATGGGCTTCCTTATTTTAACATAGGCAGCTCTGGAGGAGCCTGTCAGTGAGAACTTTTTAATGAGAATGTAATCCGGGAATTTGGACTGTAAGGCACAAAACTTCACCTGATTCCTTGGCCTTCTGCGTGCTGCAGAAACAGCAAATGTTTGGTATTTAAACAGTGAGCTTAGCAGGTGGTGCCATACTGGGAGAGGAAGGAGAGAAACAAAGCATCCTCCAGCTAGAGTTGGGAGGGAGGGAGGGGGCTGGAGGCTTTCTTAGCTCGCCTTGATGTGAGAGCTGGGTTATGTGCAAGTACCAGCAAAAGCAAAACCTGAACTCAAGCCCATGCCCCGGTGGTTCTGCTAACTCAGAGCAAAGCGAATTCTGTGTTGGTAAGAGCAAAGCTTGGGAAATGACTAAATCAGCCAGAGCTCTGGAATGTAAACATACCCTTAGTGCAGACAGAGCCATCATAGATTTATGTCATATTGAGAGTAGTTAGTACATATCAGGCTAAACGTCTTCAAGGAACGAGGTTCAGTAGAACTGCTATGACTGGGAAATAAATTCACTAATGAGATGTGGGCAGACCTGTGGCTGGTGCATGCAAATGAAATACTCTGATTCCTGTGGAGCTGAGAGATTCATGCTGTTGACAGCAGTGTCACTTTCTGCTTCTAAACAGCTTCATCAGCTTTTCTGCAGCCTGCTAGCACAGTGATTGTCCAGGCCTCCAAGGAAGAAGCTGATCTGTAAAAGACAGTGAAAGGGTGCTTTCCTTTCTACAACCAAAGAGTCACACAGACTTAATTTTCTAAATGAAAGATAGCTTATTGTTGGTGTGGGAAATAGAAGGGCTTATTTAAAGGGTGCGGTGAGTGAAACTTGCACCTGATAGTTAGGAGCCATTTTCACCACTGCTTCAGCTGCAGCGTAGTGTGGAGCTGTGTGTGAAGCTATAGGAAAATGGTCCTCTTACAGGAATGCAAGAGGGAAGTGCTGGGGACCTGTTTTTAAATTTGCAAAAAAACCTGAGCAGCTGATGAATGGCTTGCCAGCTTTCCCAGATGAAAGGGACCAACACAGCAGAGTTGTGCCCCCTTTTTCGTACAATGTTATGGGTCAGCTACTTTAGGACTGTGAACTGGGAGGTTCCTCATCTCCAGTTCCATACAGCTATCCCTTTTGGAATACCACTCTTGAGCTGTATTGATATGCACACTAAGTAGTCATATGGGTGAACAGAAAGATATCATACATGCAGATTCCAGCAAAACTTCCGAGAAAGTGTGTGCTTAGAAGGGACATGCCATAAGTTACACCTATGCTACAGATTTTGGAACAACTCCTGTGTTACAGGTGAGAGGCTTAAAAGTTTGCATCATTATTAAAAAAAGATGCACCATTAGCTTCATGATGGTACTAGAAACTGTCATTTGCAGGCCTGTAGGAAACTTTGCAGAAACAGTGAAAAGTTTGCAAGGCTAGGGTGAGGAAATTTGTGTTTAACTGCTGAAGTTGTGGGCTGTATTTAAATCCACTGTGCTCTGGGGCTTACCAGGTGCATTATGATTCCATTAGTCTGGAGCACTTGTTCTCCAGTGCTGCTAGTCATACCTTTTCATTTCTGTGTATCACTTGGAAAATGTTGCCTGCCTCACACATAGACATATACAAAAGGCTTTGGGTGTCTTATACCAAAGATTTTTTTCTGGTTCCTCTCCACCTAGGCAGCTGTACCATTGCCTCCCATAATTTCCATTTGCATCTCATATACAGTACAAAACTCAATAGGCAAGTTAACAATAAAAGCCAGTTTTTGTGGGTGGGGAGTATTAAGCAACAAGCACATTCAAACATACAATAAAGTTTAGCTTCTGTGTGCAACCAAGAGCTGAACCCACACATCATCATACACCCTTGTGTTTGATCAGTTCCTGCTGTGGTTTCAGCTGGGTGGGGTAGCCTTTTTCTTAAGTTTCTGACGCACTGTGCAAAAATACAACCACCAAAATGTTTTTACAATCATAGTAAAAAGCAAATTTTAAGAAATGTTTGTACAAAAACTTTTTATGCTAAGGCTTTATAGTTCTTTCCTTTTTTCTTTGCTTGTGATTTCCTGTTAATCAGTCTTGCAAATATGGTTGGTGAACTGTGCAGCTGCTTCTATATTCTGATACGAATAACACAGGCTAGGGTCTCTTGGTATGCTTGGTATTTGTTGTATGGGCAGGTTAAATTGGCTTCCAGGATATCAGAACTTCCCAATTTTAATTGAAGAATTTCCCAATTTTAATTGGATACACTGCAAAATGTTTTTAAGGGTGGTTGTGGTTCCTCCCCTATGCTCTGCAGAGTGCCTCAGGGCATCTGTTGTACAACTGTATTTAAAACACAAGTATTAATTGCCCTTTTCCGAGATGGATTATGAAAGTGGTGCTCCTTTCAATGGTGTTTTTCTGTTGTCAGTATAAACTTAAAGTGCTGTAGTAATATAAAAGATGGTCATTCTCTGTAAAAAAAGTATGGAGTATCTGCTTACCTTGGAAATGATTGTGTAACCACCACTTTATAGTCAGTAATCTGTTTAGTCAGCATGTTTATTCACTTGCATGAATGTTTTGAGTATCAGGACTGAAGTCACTGCTGGTAGTAAAATACTGTGCTGTTCCAAAGCTTTGTAAAAATTACATCAGAATGTTCTTGTATCAGATCAAGCTACTAAAAGTTTCCTCCTTTTGATTAGGTTACAAGACCCAGTAGCTACAACAAGAAATCCCATTTTGACATTGAAGATGTAGATGAAGTGGACAAAATGGAGATCAGGTAATACGGAATGCACTATTAGCACAAAATTGTCTTCCAGAGTCGTATAACTTTGTAGTAGACTCTGTTTGCAAAGCGGCAAGCATGGTTTTTCTGTTGATAAATTAAGATGAAGTTTTGTCACTGTATCTGTATGTTTACTTACCTCCACTGTCCTGTAGATTCTGTCTTGAATATGTGTTTTGGTTCTGATGCAGGAGAGCTCCTTATTGTTTTCCTTTGTTTCTCATGTGCACTGTGTGTACACTAATATGCAGTGGTCATTAAGTGCAGCCTTTTATGTCTGGGCCCTCCTTTCTGCTCTCCCTCAGTTTCCCAGGACAGCCCAGAGGCTCTGTGATGCTCTAAGTTACAGATAGCAGCCTGTATAAGGTCCTTCTTCCCTGAGACTCTTGAACTCAGAGTTTTTCTGGGGCAGAGACAGTTTCTCTTCTCTTTTGCCTTCCAACTTTACCCTTTATTGCAAGATTTGGCATGATAAAAGTGAAATCAGTAGCACAGGAAAGAAGCAATTCTGATTTCAAAACCAAAACAATCCCACCCCATCCTGTGCCACCCTCTTACTACTATTTTAAAACCTGCTGAGGCCAGTCAGTAATGTCTGTGGGGACAGGTGAGTATGAAGAGAGGTGAGAAAACAATCGGTGGTGCAAAACTTGAAAATGTCACATGCGTCTTAAACCATCACATACTATTGAAACTTGGAGGCTTGGGCCATCTGGTGATCTGTATGCACAGTAAATGAACGCTGCTATTTCTGCCTCAGGTGGTGAGAAATTCCCCTCTCCTTTATGTTAGTATTTGGAGAAAGAACAGTAGCACTGCCTCCCTCCCCATATATTCTCACTAGAGAGGCAGTGAGGCGTCTCCCAGAAAGTTCCATAGTTCCTTCAGAGTCACAACTGGCTCGAAGGAAAGGAGGGGAGCCCAGGTAAGGGGAACAATACTTACTCCCAGCAAACAAAACACATCTGTGTTCATGAATGGATTGAGGGCTGTTCTGATGTGACAGCTGCTGGTTCATGTAGCCTGTCAATGTAGTGTCACAGCCCTACAGGAGCATTAATAGATTTGTGTTTGCCATGGCTCTGAGGCAGGAAAGGGAAGCTGTTCTTATGTGAGGGAGGCAAGAGCTGTGCTCTTTCACAGAGAGCATTTGCGTCAGGCACTGCAGAGGTAGCTGGTTAGGGGCAAGCCACAGCTGACTCATGGGCCCAGGTGCAGTGCTGAGCTGCTTTGGTGCTGTCAGTGTTGCAGCACAGCAGGTGACCCGGTCCTAGCACTTCTGCAAAGTTGCATTGTGTAGGCAGATATGAAGTAACATGCCTCATATTCCATGGGATGTATGTGGTGGACTGGGCAGCTACACCATGTCTCAGAAGGCCCAGTCTAGTCTTTACAAGCATGGTCAGCCATGCACTGATTTTAAGTGAAAGCTAGGATTCTCTAATAGATTTTTGATAGTTTTGATGCTAGACATTGGTGTACAGCAGTTACATATTGCTTAATTTTTGAATAAGTCTATTTTATACTACTGGACTATAATTATACAGTTGATTTACTTGTTAAGTATATTTTCTGGACAAGTGATTTGTCTGCAGCAATAATATATGTGGAGCTGAGCTTCAGAAAAGTCTGTCATTCCTGAAAAGCAATATATCATAATGTGGTACAGATGAATAGTTTGAGAGGAGGCTTGCAAAATCGTTTGGAAAAAATTAAGCATTTAAATAACAGGCAAAAGCAGATAAAGTGTTAGTCTTGATTGGGTAAATTCTCCTTAGAGCTTTTGTCCCCTCTGGGACAGAGTGTTTTTGTTTCCATCTTGGGTTCCCCTTCCACCCCCACTCACTTCCTCCACTCTGTTTAGTGAGAGTTAGATTGCCCCCAAGCCCTCTGGACAGATCATACAATTTATGGGTTTGGGGATTTGTTGGTTTTTTTTTTCTCTCTCCTGAGAAAAATACAATTCCACAGGGTGAAGAGGAGACTTAGTCTCTCACGATTCCTCTCTAAAGCAATGAAAAGTTTTCTCTTTTTGAGTGGGTGTAGGAAGTTGTAGGCAACGCATATCAACACTTGGGGACCAGATGTTCTAGTGAATTCATTGTTTCTCCTCCCCCTCTCTCCTGTTTGTTTCTTTCTGTGACTACAATCTGACCAGTTTCAGAGTAACACTTGTCATAATCTTGCCTTTTAAAAATCTTGAGAAACAGTGATCTTTTAGACTCTGTAGATCTGTGTATTAACTTTTTAATACGTGCTGTTTATTTGTACTCCAGGAGCACAAACCAATAACTTCAGAATTTGCACGCCTGCTTTGCTTACTGTGTAGTGTTAAGATCTACTTTGAATTTTTAGTTCTTCTTGTACAGATACCTTGCACTGATTTTTTTCAGTAACTGTGAGGAAACCCTTTAGCTGTCTGTGTTTGAAAGTGTTATTGCTTGTTGGCATCTCAAAAGAGTTTGGATAAGGTAGAAACAAGTAGCCTGTAATTACTTGGTAAATTGTAAGTTCGGCTGTATAGTTAGGCTTAAAGATTCCTCTCCTCCTGAAGCTGCTTTTAGTTTTCTGATAGCAAGATAATAATCCATCAAATATGGAGAAAGTAGAGAGAAGGTCCAATTTTCAAAGAAGTCTTTTTTTTTTGGAGACTTCTTGCCCTGCAGAAATATTGTCCAAATTATCAGAGTCCAAAGAACTTTACCTAGCAGGCATGCTGTGTGAGCTGATGGTGTGTCTAATGTATGACAGCTGATGCAGGAGACACTGTTGAAAGATAGAAGGCTCAGAGGATTTAAAAGTAATTTATTCTGTGCTTGCATAAGATAGGATAAACCTTTAACAGGACTATCAACATCTGTTCCTTGGCCAGTCTACTCTGACTTGCTTGACACCAGGAGGGTTGGGTAAATATGTCCATAACTGGATAGCTTTGTACCTTATCCAAGTTAAAGTTGCTCTTCTAAAAATTGTCATTAGTTGAAAACCTGTATTTCTTTCCATGTACAGTTTTCCCCCAAAAAGCTTAAGGCACATTCAAGCTGTCACTTAGCTGCAAAATAGTCAGCTGATCTTGTTTTTTAATAAAAACACCTCTTAGAGAAAACCTTAAAGTACATATAGAAACAAATACCCTGGAGTTTGAAACCCTTGCCTCTAGGTGAGTATGGTAGCATTTTACCTGCATGCTGGGTTGGACACCAGTACTTCTGCTTTGAATCTCAGTGCAGTTGTTTTCCATCCAGATGTTGAAGAGCATGTGGAAAGGGAAGAAAGGATCATCTATGGATAGGTACCAGAATTTCCCAAATGTGAGGGACTGAGTGCCAGAATTTGTGTGAGCTTCAGCTAACACAGAGATTCTACCGAATGGTAGAACTATCCCACGGCTCTGGATATCTCTACAGAACTAGTTCAGGTGCCATAAGTATGTATGCTTGACACAGGAGTCTTCCTAGGAGCTAAAAACTGAGAAAAATTGTGTAGGATTAATTCTGTAAAGCTATCACTTAGCTGTTAGTAATCCAAAATTAGACAGGGTCTGACAATACGTAGTCCTTAAATAACTTTGTGCTTTTTCCCCTGGTGTTCATTTTACCTGTGTTTTTCCATTATTGGGGATAGCCAGACAGACATCTGAATCTTTATCAGTGTGGACAGTGGGAACAGTACAGATGAGAAAAAGTTAATCTGAATTATATTTTTCAATAATGTTTTATGGAGGAGAATTATAAGGCTTCAGGAATCTAAGGTAAGGTTATCTCATTACTGTTTGGAAACCATTGCTGTACAGTTTCACATCTTTCTAACTCATAGGCTTGAGGGGGAAAAACCCCAAAAAATTTGGAAAAAATGTTGGGATTTTTTAAAAATTATTTTTTAAACTTCTTAGTAGTATTTTAAATTATTTATTTTTATTACAGGGTTGATCTGTGGAATGCCAGTAACTTGAAGTTTGGTGACGAGTTTCTAGGAGAACTGAGACTCCCATTGAAATTTCTCCGACAGTCTAGTTCTTACGAAGCATGGTATTTGACATTTTTCTTGTGGAAAATAAGTAGAAACATATGTCTCCTCTGAAGACTTAAGAGTAATTACTGCTATGTGATAAAGTTTAAATGGATTTAATTCGTATCTTTTTTGTAAGCAAGCCAAAGTAATCTTAGCAAGTGTAAGAACAAGAAGTTTTGATAATGTGATTAGAGGCTTCAGTCTGCCTCTCTGTAACATGTGGGAGTTCTAGTATGTTGTTTTTATATTATTTATTGCAGTTCATCAGCAGTGCTATGGTTTGTGTGTGTGGGTTTTTAATGATATCTACATAAATCTTTATGTTCAGAACTTCCCATGTTGCAGTTGGTGCAAAACAGACTGGGAAAATTAATTTGAAAATAAATTAAGAAGTCTGATTCAGAACTCTCAAGAGTTTAATACATATGTAAATACTCTTTGTATCTGTACAGTTTCTCTATGCTCATGTATAGCCTGATAAATCTTGTTTCAGCACTAAGTTTCTTCCTATTTTTTGCAAATCAGGTATTTTCTGCAGCCCAGAGATAATGGTAACAAGTCATTGAAACCTGATGACCTCGGTTCCTTGAGGTTAAATGTGGTTTACACTGAGGACCATGTTTTTTCCTCAGACTATTACAGTCCACTGAGAGATGTCCTGCTAAAATCTGCAGATGTTGAGGTAATTTGCTTGTGGTGTTTGTTGTTTACTAGTAGATCATCTTCACAGGGGTCTCTGTCACAATCTTTCTGGCACCATAGTTGTGTAATTACCAGAGAGGTCAGCTCTTCCTTTTCAGACCTCAGAGCCTTGTTAAGCTCTGCATATCCTTTCTGCTTGTTTGCAGTCCTTGCAGAGATCTTTATCTGCATTCTGTATGGTAGGTGAAGGCAGACCCAGGAACACAGTGGTTTTAGCAGCAGCACATTTAAAATCTAAAAAGTGATTATTTAATTTTACATGTCAAAACACCAAGTAAGCTTCAGTTTGATCAATTGTTTTCATTTACTGGACAGGAACACGTTTATTTGCATAATTGAGAAAAACCCAAACCAAGAACTAATCCTGAAGCATCAGAGATTTTGACCATGTGTGCCCTTATGTATACTTTTTGCAGTTGTAATGTTGCTTTTGTTTTTGCAGTAAAATAGCTGGGTTCTGTACTCACTGGGACTTGAAATTATGAAGGGTTAGTGTTCTTTGTCTTCACTTGTTTCCCAGGCAAGTGACATTTACCAAAATGACAGCCATTAAAAATGTGGGGGATAAAAAGAGGCTGTACTGTAATAGTTCTTAAATTGCTGCCCTCTTGTGACCAGAGCTTACAACCCACAAAAACTGGGATTTAACATCCACCCATGTTATCTACAGGCATTTGGGTAACTGCCCATTGCAACTGTTGTGGGGGGTTCTGCATTAAGAAGCTAATGGGAATAGAAAGAAAGAATGTTTTTTCTTGAAGGATTTCTCAAAGTTTTTATTTTCCACTGTTCAGCCTGTTTCAGCATCAGCTGCACATATTTTGGGTGAAGTTTGCAGAGAAAAACAGGAAGCGGCCATACCTCTTGTCAGGCTTTTCTTACACTATGGCAGAATTGTGCCTTTCATAAGTGCCATTGCGAATGCTGAAGTGAAGAGAACTCAGTAAGTACCAAAAAAAAAGCAAACTGCTATCAAAAATACCTAATCTGCATTGGCTAGTGCTAGAATCCTCCACTCAGTTTCTAGAAATATGCAATTTCAGAAGAAGATGTCTGGGTGATTCCTGTTCTTCCTAGCTGAGTGGCAGAGCTCTTCCTAAATTCTGTCAATGCTCTCAAGATCTGGTTTATTTGACCTTTAGGAGGAGTTCCCATAATTTTTTGTGAAAAATATTTGCAAGACAATTCTAATGTGAGAGCAGGGATTTTTACTCAGTCTTAAGCATATATTATAACTGAAATTCTACATTACCTTCAGCTGTTCATATGAACTCCTTTCAGCTTTATTGTGTGCTAATAAATCATTTAATGTTCAATAAGTGTTTGTTGAATTTGTTCAAAATAACAAGCAAGTTTCTTCCTAATCATGAGTATTTAAGGCAAGCTGTGTGTCTAATCGTCCCAGTTAGAGGGCGAAGGATTAATGATGGGATTGAATTTGGCATGGGATGGCAAAAAGTGAAATTGGGCTTTTTCAGCTGCTTCTTTTGAGTTTCTTGTTTATTTACTGGTGGGCTGATAGTTCAATAGTGTAAGATCTAGTGTTCGTACCAAGCAGATCCTAAAGAATATTTGTTGCCACAGTGCTTGTGTAGTGATGCTCTTGACTAACAGTAGAAGAGACAATTGGGAGTCAAGGGGAATGACAGACACTGACTGTAAACTTCCTTAGTATAAAATCAAGTCTTTGTGTGGGTTGGCTCTTTTCAGAGTGTCTGAAGGGATCAAGTGTTTTCCTTCCTATTAGGTAGGTGTATTTTTTCTGAGCTTCAGGTTGGCTGAAACAGCATGGTTGCTGCAGCATGAGAAAACTTGCTGATCCCTAGTCAGTCATGTTCCTATGATAAAGCAGCAAAAAGATGGTGTCTGTTTTCAGGGCTTTCTGGCATTTGTAACAGGCAGTGAGCTTATTGTTTGGTTTTTTTTGTGAAACAAAATGATGAATCCAGAAGAGAAATTGATTCTGTTACTCACTCCTTATAAATACTGCTGTAAGTACAACTATAGTAAGCTATATTTAAAAAAAAAATAAAAAATTAGTGTGTATATGAGTAAGAAAATAACTTCACATCCAGGTTTGATCTGCTGTCACTAAGCACAGGTTTTGATTGTACACATTGCAGATGAGATCATTGGTTATGTACCTGTTTGCATAAAGTAAATTGCTGAGCAGGGAGGTACAGGTACATGATAGAGCAGCTGGCTGAAGCTTTAGCAGTCATGGAGGCTGTACATCTAGTACAAGATGAGTTCTGTGTAAGAGATTTTTAGAAAAATCTGAGAGTCTGCAAGGTGCCAACTTGCCACACAGTTGTCAGAGCTGAACTGGGGTCTGCACTGTGTTGTCACAGAAAAGTGCTTTAAGTCCCTTAAAAAATAGGGCTGTGCCATTGGAGCCTGTGTTTTCTTCTTCCTCCCAGCTCACAAGTATTTATTTTGTAGGTGCAAGTAGGAGGTTGTGTGTAACGTCCAGTGTAGTTGTGAGACTAAAATCACTGCCTTTTTCCCTTATTCAAATTAGCGCTGCTCAATAGCATGTGAAAACAGATGTGTTTCCCACATTTGTGCCGTAGACCTCTTTGATTTGAGCCTTTGTCACTGTGTATTTGGATAGTGCACTGAGCACATGATGCTAATACAATGAAGATCTGTAGTCCCTCTGGATTTTCCAAGGCAGCTGCTTTTCTGATATACCCTGGAAGTGCACTGAATGCTGCATGACTGCATTTCATGTCAGACTGGTGTCAAAGGGAGGTTTTGCTTATGTATTCAAACCCAGGATTCTGTCACTTTCCACCACTGCTTTTATTTCCATGTATTAGCAGTTCATTACAAAGAGACTAAATTACAGAAAATTGTTCACTTCCAGAGATCCAAACACCATTTTCAGAGGAAATTCGTTAACTTCCAAGTGCATTGATGAGACAATGAAACTGGCAGGGATGCATTATCTGCAAGTTA
>WEIU01021573.1:954-21291 GCA_013389925.1 Aegithalos caudatus
TTTTTTCCCCCACATCTTAATAATTTATTTTGAATTAATCATTATTTTTGAATTAAGAGCCAGCACAGTTTTCTTGGTCTTCCAGATTGCATTAGAATCATATAGCACTGGATTTGGGGTTATCAATTAGCAGCAGACTTACTCCATTGCTAATCAGAGGTTTCTTCTTCTGCCAGAGACGTCTTCATTCACAAATACCCAGTGGAGACACAGAACCTGGTGCACCATGGGGAGTGCTGTGCTCCCATTGTTTGAATGGATGTTAGTAAAAGGAAAAAACTGTGTCTAATGTGCTTCAGAGCTGACACAGACATTGTTGAGTCACTTTTGACAAGGGATGTTTGGAAAGAGAAAAATTACCCTGTGGTCTGTTTCAACTCAGCCTAGAGGCCAGACTGCAGAATCCAACCACACCCCACCTGTCTGTCTATGGCTCTGCATAATGTTACCTTAGGTACTCTGCCTCCACCCCTCATCCAACATCTTCCTCTTTTTACAATAGTACTGAACCTGGAGATATTTGCAGGTATTCTTGGTAACTGATCTTGCTATGAGTATTTGAATGGATAAAACTAAGCATATTCATGGAACAGGGATATATATATTAAAAATAAATAAATAAATAAATAAATAAATAAATAAATAAATAAATAAATAAATATATGTGTGTGTGTGGATATTAGTACAGTCTTTTCCCTATCCTACCCTTCCCATCTCTGCAGAAGTTTCAAGGTCTAAAATTTTGGTTTTATAACAACTTCCATTTCAATTGCTATGTTTGCATACTGCTACATCCTTCTTTCTAACTGATTTCTGTTTTGCAGTGGCCACTGATACAGAAATAAAATTATTTTTGCTCTTTTTTTGTGCTCATCAAGAAAACATCTTGAAAATGACGTAAAAAATGCATTATTTTTGGTGCATCAGCAGTGGCTAGGAATTTGTGAAAAGGAAAGGTATCTGTTTGAGCAATATCTGTCAACATTCAGAGAGTATCTCAAGAATGTCACTAGGGCTGGAAAAATCCACCTTAAAATAACAGAAGGCTGTTGTTCTCCTTTCTGTTTGTCCTTTCAGAGAATGAAATATTACCTTGATGTAATTTTCATATACTAGCATTGCCCTCTCCAACACTTCACTCCATGCAAATTATATTTACTGCTGTTATTCAAATGATCAAAGATATATTGTTTATGTTAAATATTATGGAAAATTTTTATCAGAGTCGATAAAAACTTGTACAGCCTCTGACAAAATCTGCAGAGCCTTGTGGGACCAAGTTAAATATACTTAGCTTCATAAATTCAGTACAAAGGATATTTTCAGCTATATGAAGGCCAACACATGCAATTTTGTGAATGCTAACCATAAAGAGACTCTACATGCTCTTCTCATAAAAATATATCTATATCTGTGTGCCTAATTTTACCCTTGGTTCATACTCATCTTTTATTCAAAAGAATGGGAAGGCAGAGCAATTGGAACTCCTTATAAGCTTTAGTATAGGCCAGATAAGAGGACAGTGGACTGGTTGAGCTGACAAATTTAACAGGTTAAGGTCCAGCTGGAAGCCAGCCACCAGTGATGTACCTGGGGGTTGATACTGGGGCAATACTGGTGAAGCTCTTTGTTAGTGATCTGGATGGTGACACTGAAGGTAGCACTGGCAGGCTGTTGATGGCAAAAACCGGTGAGGAGTAGCTGATACACCACATGGGCATGTTACCATTCACAGAGACCTCAACTGGTACAAGAAACGGTCTGACAAGAACATTAAGGATTTCAGCAAAGGCAAACACCAAGTCCTGCACCTCAGCAGGAATAACCCCACGCACCAGTTGTCTTGGTTTGGGAAGACAGGTATCTGTCCAGGAAAACTGGAGTTTTCCCGGAATAGAGAATGTAACCCCTCCCCCTTCCCTCCAAATTATTATAATTTTGCAATTAAGGGCTTTCAGGCAAAATTATGGAAAGGATAACAATCTCTTTACTAATATTATAACAGTGCAAACAAAACAGTAACTATTACAGAAAATAATACTAAACAGAAAAAGAAACAAGGCGAGACCTCAAGAGCTTTGTTCTCACAAAAACCTGGAGCAGTCCGGTCTTGCTGGGAGGCACCAGGCTGGAGACAGTGAAGCAATCCCGGGGCGGTGGGTGCGATCTGCTCTGCGGTGGTAGTTGGAGCGGCGGGGATGTCCCGGCAGGGGGGAAAGGGGGACACAGCGTATCCCGCTTTCAGAGTATGAAGATAGTAAATNATTCAACCCTCAACACAGTACTGGAGGCAATCTGGCTTGAAAAGAGCTTTGGGGTCTATTTTTACTGTGTCAGCAATCAAACACTGAGCCAGGTTGCCCAGTGAGACTGTGGAGTGTCCACCTTTGGAGATACTCAAAACTCAACTGGACACAGTCGGGAGTTATGTGCTGAAGCTGATCCCTGCTTTGAACAGCAACTTTGCAGTAGATGATCTCCAGTGGTTCATTCCAACCATAACCATTCTCTGTTTCTCTGTTACAAGGAATGCTTCTTGGCATTGTCACCAACTCAGCCAAACCTATTCTGGACTGCATCCAAACAAGTGTGGCCAGCAAGTTGAGAGAGAGGATTCTACCCCTCTACTCAACTCTCATGAGAGCCCAGGTGGGTGCTGTGCTCAGCTCTGGGGCAACAAACATAGGAAGGACGTGGGCAGTTGGAGGGACTCTTTAGAAGGGTATGTAGAGATAGGATAAGAGGCTATGGTATGGTTTTCAGCTGAAAGAAGGATTTAATATTAGGAGTAAATTCTTTACTTTGAGAGTGGTGAGGCACCAGAACTGGTTGCCCAGAGAATCTGTGGCTTCCCATCCCTGGAAATGTTCAAGTCCAGCTTAAATTGAGCTTTTAGCAACTCCACTAGTGGAAGGTTGTTGTTGTGTTTGGTTCCCTAATGATTTGTTCCCAAAATCTCCCCTGGTTCTTACTCAGTTGCTTTATCCCCAAACTTCTCCCCTCCCATTATTCCAAGAAGGTGTCTGTCAATCCCAGTTCATTCCACCTCCCTAAGTGTCAATCTGTTACTAACCATACCCCCTATTCCAGAAAGTTCTCCCTCGCTCGACATCCTGTTGGACTCTTGAAGTTGTGACCTCCCCATATGCCTCCCCAGTGGCTAAGGTTTTATGGTTTTGGAACCTCCTCCTCCTTCACTCGACTGCAGATGTGAATAGCTCTCCAACTTGGGGGTTGGTTGCCCCAAAGGTCCTACCTGAGGCATAAACAGTCCTTAGGTAGCTCTCCACTTCTGGCACCTCCACCGGCTCCCAAGAGCTAGCCAGAATTGTCCTTGCAAGGGTGTTGTACTAGATGATCTTTAAAGGTCCCTTTGCACTGGAACCCTTCTATGATTTTATGATTCTATTATTATTTTGAAATAAGGGCTAAAAAGACAAAGCAATAGTGGGATTTAGGAGCTAAAGTAATTGTCCTTTGGACAAAACTCCTGGAAAATGCACTAATGTGATGGAAAATGAGCTTCTGAAAAGTTTTTACACCAGGCCATGCAATATATTGGAAAATTATATGACTTCCACAGATATGAGAACTGGATACTTCAGAAAATCTAAGCAAAGATTTTAATATTCTATTAAAAGTGAAAGATTTCTAATATAATTTTTGTAAAGCTGTACTCCGTCTCAATACCAGATGCTTGGCTTCCTCACACCTGATACTCAGCAGTAGTATTAACATTAATTTCTTTATTGTTATTGTTACTTTTGGCTTTCTTCTACTTTCAAAAGTGGTGGTATAAAAAATTCACAATAAAGATAAACTTGATTCAGAGTTGTATCTAGTTACTAGAGCATGCATTGTATCTGTCATGGTCTTTTAGACTTCAGAGAACTAGCAAATGCTTTCAGCCTTTGTGACTCCTTATGGAGAGTGCATACATTACTGTCTGGTTTTATACACACTTCACAGGAGTGCAGTTCTTTTTTTACTCTCTGGTATTCTTTCTGCAGGCATAACTGCTAAAAATCACTATTCATCTTCAAGTGCAAGATGGCTATGAAAGATAAGAGAAGAGCTAGGGCTTTTAAAAATGTGATTGGCATAAGAATGTCCTTTCAAAAATGAAGTAAAATAAAATAGAATTAAAATAAACTAAAATAAAATAATAAAACCCACCCATCTTGTTCTACAAGATGACCTTAAAGTGTGCTTTGTCTGATAGGTATTTGACAATCAGGTAAGTACGTGATTATCTCATTGGTGAACTTACACAGGAAGTGCATCATGATGTTGTGTAAAACTCTTCTGACATGCTTCTCCAGACACAAAGCACAGAACCTATTTACCAGCCAAGCAATTGCTGAAGTCAACTTCAGGCTTCAATGTGCTTGGTATTGGAGAGTATTTGTGTGCCGTACATGCTGTGGTTTAGTCAGTCTGTGCTGTCCCTTTTTGAGGAATTCTGACATTATGTTTTCGTTAAACAGTTCTTACTCTCTATAAGAGCAATATGTAAAAATGTTACTTTGTGTGTTTCCATGGTTGATAATTTTCTCCTACAATTTCAAAACTCACATGAATACAGTGATTTTCTCCATTATTTATTTTTACGGTAAACCAGGTATGTCAGTGATCATACAATGCACAGCAACTGGAGAAAAAAGATCCAGAGTATGTCATGGCTTCTCATTCTTCATTTTGATGTTTCTCCAACAACTGTCAAGTATAAAATCTGGTATCCATCTCATTTTTCCTTCCTTTGTTTTATGCAAAGCTCTAAAAATCTAAGACTTATGGTTAAATAGAGAGGCTACATGAAATTTCAGCAGGTGCTATGGCATTTCCTGCTGCCAAACTGCACTTGTTCAGGAGGACTTCAGCTACATTATAGTAGGATGCTATTTATGTACATTTACTTCTCCTCTAAAAGTTTGCAAAGGGCAAACTAGGTAATGTGATTAAGTGGCTGAACACAGTAAAGGTTCCAAAAACTAGGTCATTATTGAGATTAACGACTGGATTAAAAGGATTTAGGAGAGTGGTAGGATTTTGATTTGCATATTACTCCAAAGACCTTTGACTTATGTAAAGCCTCCTCTTAAAGACTATCAAGCCAAAGTATTACATCAAGCAATTTAGTTGTTCCAAATCACTCTTGACTGGTTTTTGACCTTGCATGTTATTACCCATATTTCTACACGCAAATTTTTTTTACATAATTCAGCACCTGTATTGCTCCTTTGGATGTGGCAGATTCGGGGGGAGGCCACTGATGTGAAAGAGATAAGTTGTAAAATAATTAAATCTTATTAAGTATTAGCTATAGGAAACTTGAAGGATTTTACCTGAGACTATTTTAGCCAGCTGCTAAGAAAGAAGGCCTTGTTTAACAGCAGAAACCAGCAAATTAATCAAAATCAAGTCTTCCTCAAAAGCTTCACAAATTTATTTATATTAATCTTTGTGCTACTCTACAAGGGTATACACAGAAATTTTGCTGTACAAGAAATGTATCTAAGATCTCAAACCTGTAACTGCTTTCAGCAATAGAGCTTGAGGGTCTGCATGGTTGAAGTCACTTATTTAGCATCAGCTAAAGAAAAAATTAGTTTTAGGGGTTACTTGGTATAAAAGTCCATCCATTGGCAGTATGAGTTTGTGTTTTACCCTATGTGAGAATGTTGCTTATGGCACTTGTATGAAAGAACTAGTGGGGTGCTTTTCTGTGGACAATTTAGCACAGACAAATGTGATTGTGTGACAGAGAACAGATGACATTCTGAGGATGAATGATAGTGTAAGACACAACATTTGTGACAGTAAGAAAAATAGGAGAAAAGACCCAAATATACCATAGGGTTAGAAAAAGTAAATAATCTTAGGATTTTCAGCAGAAGTTCAGTACATGACAGATAACACTTGCAGATCATATTTTCTTTCTATATTATCCAGTCATTTGTGTCTGAAGAGCACTATATTTATTTTTTATGAACCTCTAACCTGACGAATGTTCTTACAATTTTACTTCTCTGCTTTTAAACAGTATTGCTTTAAATGTCTGTCTCCACTGGCCCATCCAAGGTTGGGATGATGTAACTTCAGAAATTGATTCACTCACCCTCAACCTCAAGAGTACAAATTCTAATCAAAAATGCTAGTAACACGGATGTGTCTGAAAAACAGATTAATATGTGCTATATGGGATCATCAGTTGATCTAAGGGATTCATGTAAATATGTTACTCATAACACCTAAGCTTTTCCTCTGTAAGTCAATCTTAATTATGCAGTGAGTGAATCAATACAGAATTAAGGCCAAGGAATGGTCCAATATTTTGAGTTTAGATTTATTGTTCAGGAGTTTTAGTGTCAAGATATCACTTGTGCTATGCTGTATGAGTCTACCAGTAACTTTTATATTTTAAAAATCCCGAACTAAAACATACACTTCTTACATTTAGAAAACACCAGAACTGCTCTCAGAAGCCAGATTCAGCTCTAAAAAAACTGCAGCTTTAAATGGTTTTTTTTTCTGTCAGGACTTTTGAGTCAGAGTTATAATGGGGAACAGAGCTTTTCCACCTCCTGGCTTCACCCACTTAATTTTGTTTGCTGGGTTTCTATTTCTACAGCAGTCAGATTTCATCAAATGTTTTCTCCTCTCTAAAATATTATTCTTCTTCCTTTCCTTAAGCACTTTTCCACTGTAATTACAGAAAACATCACTGTAAATGTGCATTGTAAAAAGCTGTCACCACATTTTTAAATCTGGTCTCTGAGGTCCCAAGGCTGGAAGAAGATAGAGGAATAAAAAGAGATAGAACAAAGGTTGATATTGACCTGACTAATGCCTGCAATTCTGACCAGGTGTTAGCTTTTGATCCCAGGATTCTTTTTTCTCTGTTCTATTAATGACCTTTGACTTTAAGACGTGAGGATAACAGGCTGAGACAAGAACTCAATAAATATCCAAGGTGCAAATTTAGCTTCTCTGTTGTTTCCTTATACTGTTCTGGTGTCTTGGCCGGAATGTCTTCAGAAGGAGTTATGGAGTGCTGGTGCTATCCAAAAGTTCGTATAGCCTGATGGCAAAGGCCACAACTTCAGAAGTGAGAACTGTGCCTTTGAACTTTGTTAGACTGAGGAGATGTCCAGGCCAGGAATCCTACATCCATCCTAGGAAAAATGCCCTTGCCACTAAGCTGTAGCATTAGAAGTAATTTGTAGTGATAATCTGTTGCAACTACCTTTCATGGAGAGTAACATCTTGTTGATTTACTTTGGACATGTTATGAGGATAGTTAGCAGATCACTTCCTCGAGGGGATTCCCATTGAGAAGTGTCATGTTGCTGGACTCCCTTCAAGTTTGAATGGAAGATAGATGCTGAAAGATCCAACTGCAGTGCACACGGTCCCATAGGAAACAGAATTTTACCAGCCAGGAAATCTTAGAAGCACAAAGGTACAAAATTGCTAAGTAGTCTGGAATTGTAACATTCAAGCTGATTTTGTTGTTTAAAAGCCTTGATGAAGTCTTTCAAAAAGCCCAGAGGTTTGGAAGGCACAGCAAGTGGGATCAGAAGCGCTGTGACAGGAGAACGCCTGTGCCCAGCTTGTCCCCAGCTCTGCACAGAGGGGTGAGGGTGCTCCTGCAGCCAACCTGCAGAAGGTCCTGGAGCAGCTGTGAGTAGCAAACCAGCACATATTGGTGGGTTGTACTAGTTCATCACCACTGACAAAAACATGTTTATTAGTATCTATTCTTGGCTTCAGTAGCTGCTTCCTGCCCCAGCAGAGGTTCCTGCTTAATGAAGGATTAAATTACGTTCTCTACAAAATGAAGAACAAACTAAGTGATATTTCTTTTATTTTTGAGGATCAAAGTAAACATTTAAATGCACAAAATCAGGACCATTTTAAGAGAAGATTGATTTTTAATTACTAATTCTTATCTGAAGAATCTATAACAAAGCAGTCCTGAAAGAATAATTAATAAACATCAGTTATAACAACATTACAGAACAAACTTATTACTTAAAGGATTAAGGAAACATTTCTTTAAAATATCTTTAAAATCACAGAAAACCCACCATTTTTTCACCGTCATTCTTGCAGACATTATGTTGTGGAAGGAGATTCCTGGTTTCTCTCCAACTGTTTCAGATCTCTGAGGCAGGGAAAAGTGACTTCAACAGAGTCAGTGGAGAAAATCAGTTCCAGAACAAATCTCCATGCTGCTAGACGACTAGTGAGGTCAAAGTGTTCAGCCAATGATGGCTTAAGCAGCTTGGCTAATACAGCTGATAAACATGCTGATAAACTCAGAAAGCTTGCTACCAAAGAAATAAAAGTTCAAGGTACTGCTTGAAGATTTGTGTTTTTCAACCAAATGTATTTAAAATATGTCATGTATAGGACATAGAGAAGAAGAAAATATTATTTTTTAAAATGAAAACAATTTTTCTCACAAGAAACAGCCACTTTAAGTAGCAGTGCAAAATCTCTAGTTTTGCTGTTACATAAAAATAGTTATAGATTTAAAAAATGCACACCAAAAAACTTCAGCAGGGCAACATAGAAAGAGCTCTAGCTCACAGAGACTGTGCAGTACATTGGAAGTTTAATGTTTGGACTTCTCAGTAGCTCCAGCAGGTCTTAAGCAGGCCCAATATCTGGATGCCTTGTTCAACCATCTAGATATAAAGGTACAGCTTTTCCAAGATTCTCAAGATAAATCAAGAAGATGTCAACAGAAAATTTCTGGTAGAAACCAGAAACATTTGTATCATTTTAGGAGGTTTATTGGTTTGGAGTCGTTTAGGTTTTTGTGTGTCTGCTTATATGTTTTGTTGGGGGGGTTGGTTGTTTATTTCTTTGGGGTTTTTGTTTTGTTGTTGGGATTTTTGTTTGTTTGTTTTTTGCTCTTTTTTTAATCCCACAAGTATGTACAGGAATATCTGGAAGTATTAAATTGTGGCCAAGAATTTCTTCCCCAAACAGTTTATACTCTACAGACCTGCTTCACCTACCTTTACCGATATAGTAACTGGGCTTCTACACCCAAATTTGATGACTGCATTTCCTGTAACAGGTAATTGGGTAGTCCACTTCCCGAGAGCAAATAATTCTATCCTGGATAAAATACCTTTTTTAAGATTAATTGTTATCACCCTCAGAAAGTTTTTGTTACTTTTCATTGACTCAAACAAGATTTTTAACTTCTAGGTGGCTAAAGTTAGGCAAGTCCCATATGAAAAGACAGTTTAAATGATGAATGGGATAAACAAGAATGTGAGAAGAAACCAGAACGAAAAAGGAATTTTTGAAAGTATGTTTTAGAATTGATCAGAGCTGTACATAGCCCTTATCAAATATGTACCAGAAACTGCATTTTTTTACTAATCTAAGTTTTAATTACTTCAGTTGGAATGCAGAGAACATCTCTTAGTAGGAGGAAAATGGGATTTGCCATTCAAATTCAGCCTTGTATTACAGAAATGAATTAAATTGTCTGTATTTTCTTTTAATGAATGGTAATGCAGATTACAGACTATTTCCATCATGATAGGCTGTCATATCAACTTCATTTACAAGAGGTCTGAGCATATTATATTTTGAATACACCCAAAAAATGCATATTTCTCCAAACTCCAGTTGCAGAATGGAGCGGCTTCCAAAAATAATTGCATCTTTTTACAGTCTTCTTATTACTGAGTGCATACATGTGATATATAAATTGTATTTAAAAGGTTGGAAGAAGGAGCAAAAGAATCATGAAAATTATTTCACGTGATATAGTAGCTGGGCTTATGTCATGGGACATCTCTGTGACTGAATTCTCTTCGTGAATTCCAGCTGCAGTATATCCCCATATATCCCAGGGTCCTCTGGTGGGAAATTTGGATGCCCATGGGGCTTTGATATATTCCAAGAGATTTCAGTCAGCAAACAGGACTGCATGGCACAGCTCCAAGTGTACCCACTTTGCAGCACAGACACAACCAGTATAAGCTAATTAATTATGTTGTAAATAAAATAGAGTGAATACACTAATGATGATTACCAAAACCCAGAACACTTGTGGCTTTAATTTGGGACTACCTTGTTACACATTCAGCAGGGAAAACCTGTGATCAAATTCTTTAACAGCCTATATTTTATTTAGGTCATAAGGATCTTGTTCCTTGCTGCTGCCCTTGTGAGGTGCTCCCACTTGGGAGTCTCCAAAAACTTCTCCCTCTCCCTCTTTCTCTCCCTCTCTCTCCCCTGTCCTCCCCTCTCTCCTCCCCCTTCTGTAGCCATTATATTCAAAGAGGAAAAATCAATAAGGTTCACACATATTTCTTTTATTTATTAACTAATTCAATTACCTCAGATGAAATACTGATGTTTCCAGCTATATGTTTTAATGCTTCCCATGAGTGATTTATATTGTGGGATTTACAGACCACTAATTTTATTCACCAGTATTTGATATATCGTTTACAACCAAAAAAAAAAATCTCTGAGAGGTACAAGATTCATTGTAGCCTGTTATCTGTTCACACTGCACAGCTGAATTATAGCCTTGCGTAACCATCGTCTCATACAAAAGATGAGCATCTTCTGTGGCTCTGTGTCATCTACACAGAGACCTGCATTGTGATCCAAAACATCACTTGCACCCATAAAGTAAAAGATCCCACAGGATCAACCAAAATCTAGACCATGGGTAAGATGTGCTTCATGCCACAACCATGATGTCCTCGTGATCCCAACCACCATCCAGGCCAATCTCTCAGAGGTGAGCAGGGCTGTGCAGGCAGCTCCCTCCTGGATTGTGCCCTGGGCTGAGTCTGCACTGCTGTCATGCTGTCTGTGGCAGGGGTGGCATGACACCAGTGCAGATGTGCCACTGGGGTAAGACATAGCTTGGGTCCTCACAGAACTGGATGTCCCAAAGAAATCTTGAGGTCTCAAACCAAAAAATTAATTATTCCGTGCTACTAATTGAGTTATTGGACATGTGCCATTCTGTGGAACTAAAAATCCAACATTTTTCAAGCAGAAAGATCAAGAATAAACAAAATTGTCAATGGTTCAGGCCAAAAAACTGTGGACAAGGTATTCTTTGAGTATCTGTTTATGTAATTTATTAAACAAATCTCACATTGCAGAATCCAGAAAAGAATTTTTGTGGAAACATGATTCTTACTTTCTAGACAGTAGAAAGGAAATCAAACTATATGAAGCTTATGGAAATATGAGGATGCAAAATTAAGCCAATATGGGTCAGGAAAGTCAAACTTGTGGCTGTAATTTATGATTTTTGAGGGTTTGAGGGTAGGGGGTGGTATTACTTTTGTTTTAGTTAAGTGAAAAGACTCACTTTAGGTGAGGCATTCTGGCTTATTTTTTCACCTTGAATTTGTCTTTTTCTGTGAGTATGGTGATTCAACATCAAAGGATTAAATCCAAGAATCAAAATTAAAAAGGATGGTGACATTTCTGTCAAAGGTACAGACTAAATTTACACACTTGTACAGAGACAACTCCAAAGAACAGAGACACCTTTATAGTAATTTTACCTGCAAAAATAGACCTTAGATATAAATGAAAAAATCCCTTTAGTTTTGTAGTCAAAGACAGTTCTCCTTTATACTTTTTCTTAACACTTCTAAATATTTTTACCAAATCACAATGAATTCAAACACAGTGAAAAAAATTATGGAAGTTGAGCTGTCACTACTTCTACATTTTTCCGTTTCCAATTTTGTTAGTATCAACACCAAAAAATATTGTTTATTTTCCTCAGCCCCTGTGTTCTCATATGAGAAAGTAACTGAAAACAAGAATGTTGAGGTTTCAATTAGTATGTTCTTAGGTTATAACATGAGTTGGATATAGATTTAGGATATGAGTTTCAAGGTAATCATTAATTCATAAGGCTGTTAACAACTTTATTAACTTAGGACCTCAGCATATTGCTGTCATAAGTGCTGCTTTCACAAAACTCCTGTTGAATATATTTACATTACTGAGGCTATGTGATATGCCAACATGCCAAGACAGTATGGGTGAGATTGATCTCACAAAAGTTTCAGTATCTATGGTCCAGATGACTCCTTTATGAGCCAATTTTATAGAAAATTGAAATAAATATTAACTCTCATGGAATTATTAATGTGACCTATCTACTTTGGGATGAGAAAATCATGTCTTTCTTTTATCTCTAAAGGGATTCTAGACTTTGACACCCATCCATCAAGGGCTGTGTGATTAATTCTAACATCGCTAGCCATGGTGATATTGTTCAATGTATGGCAGAATGAATCTCTGCTCCAAATGCACTGAGCACAGGTTCCATGCTTCTGGGAGAAGAATCTAGGGTAGCTTTGGGCATTTGTGTAATCTTAGTCCCACCAATAAAATGGTATCCCTTAAAAAATATCAACAGCATTTTAAGAGGTAGTTAGAAAGTACTTTTTTTTAGTCACTATGATTCTGCAGAATTAATTAAAATGTGAATTCAGCATCAGAGATCTTTTCAGTGCTGGTTAAATTTCTTTCTCTGACAGGTTATTGCCCAAATTGAACTCCATTGAACATTTTGCAAACTTTTCATTTGTGGCCTCAGCAAAGCAAATACTAATTTCCCCTTGAGATGCCCCTTCTGAAGGCACAGAATGACCCCCAGTTTCTTGTAGGCATCAACAAAATGGATTGCTTGGAGACTGAATAAAAAGAACTAAAGGCAGCTTCTTATATATTAGACTGAATTTCCAATTAGGCCATGTCCTTGGGTTTTTTATTTATTTCCAATGTATGAATTCCTATGCAGTTTCTGCTCTTTCATTCTTGAGGGCATCCAGAAGATATCTGGAATCAGTTTAAAACAGCTTGGAAGTTCTTTTTAATTATTCTGTTCTAGAAGAGCACATTGCACTGATATTTGCACAGTGAAATTTCTATTTGAAACATCATCGTCATCTTCAGAACTGTAAATAATTTTACATTTTTGACCCTCTTGGAGCTCCTAGAGCGTTCAAGATTTTTTGTGTGGGAAACCTTGATGTTTTTCAGCAATAGATTTATCTTAAAATTTATAACCTTATGCTTACTATTGGGTTGGCTCTATACACATACATAACAGCAAAGACACACTGTCAAAAGAAACCTCTATCCATTTTAAATTCAGAAATTTCAGAAAGTAGTTTATTGCATGTGAAGTTATCTTGTAATCTTAGAACATGTAGTAGAGAGTTTAAATATCTATGTGCTTTCCTAGTGTGAACAAATATGTATATGAAAGTGTGTCTGCATGACAAAGGTTGGGTACCAAAGAAGGATTGGTTGAGTATTAGATAAATTCAAAAAAACTAGCTTGAGAATCTGACCATTCATCAAAACGAAGAAAAATTATAAAGGGGTATGCTGTGTTGCCCAGAAAATTACAGTTTATGTGAAATAAAACATCTGATGCTTCAAACAACATATGGACTGCTCAAAAAAAATTTTGTACCTAGTTCTGCCTTCACAGCTCCATATACTCAACCTCTGTTCCCCCCCCACCACCAGTTATTAGCAATTCCTCATTAGTATGTACCTGACAGTATCCTAGGAGAATGAAGGGCTACAAATAAAATATTCTAAAGAGGATATCAATTATTTGCCTTAGTCATTGTCATCCAGAGCATTTAAACAATACTCTGTCTAATGCTGAGAACCTGTTCCTGAACTCAAACTGCATAATTATCTACACCATTGCTATTTAAAATAATTTTCCTTTTCAAACCATCAAGTCAAGCAGTAAAAATTAATTTTCACTAGGAAATTAGCAAACCTCTTATCTGCCCTTCAATAAGAAAGCTGGCACAGATTTTAGTTCTAAAATTTATTTAAAGATTTAAAGAAACACGATGCTTTAAAATTGGTTCTATAAAATGGGTAGTAAGAACTCTGCAAAAGCCCAAGGCTATCCAAATGGTACATAAACTGTGTTTTTGAATGGATTCTGACTCATTCAGATATCACATGAAGTTTCAAGTCTAAGGGCAACTGTATGGAAGACAGAAAAAGGGAAGGTAAACATAGTGTGCAAAATTTGAAATTCAAAGTTGGCAGAGGATGATGATGACATCCTTTCCATTGAATATTGTGATGGCTATCAGCACTGGGCTGAGGTGCTCCCAAGCTCTGTCCCCTGCCCTTCACAAACACCCTGTCACTATTCCTCATACCGTTCAGATTGTCCAGCCTTGGGTAATCCCAAAGGTGAGGCACAAAACTCGTCTCTATCCCTCTTGGACAAATCATCTAAAGGCTCTGCCAACTGCAGTCACAGCCACTCTTTATTTCTGTGTTTGCAAGTATTATTTTAAAGATATTCTTGCTAAATCCAGGGTAAGATCAACAACTAATGGGCTTGTGGATTGAAGAGTGATAGACACTTTCACTTTAGATCCTTCAGATTTCCATATTTAAGAAAAGTAGCCACACTAACATGCAGATATTATTTCTCCTTGAACTTGAAACGATGCAACTCACATCAAAGTACAAAGTCTCTTAAAAATACAGCACCATTGTCCAAGGTATTATTAAAAAGTTCAGTGATTTTTTAGGATTTTTTTTTTTTTTACTTATCACAGCTGAGCATTCTTCATCTAATTTCTAACACAAAGTCAACGCTAAAGTGCTGCTAATTCACACACACATACCAGTCATCCATCTAAAACATGTGGGACTAAAATGAGCTCTCAAATTACAGACAGCAAGGGGACCGAACAAGTTTGTACTAATATTTGAAAGAAATTTATTTCCCCACTAATTCTCAGGATTAGAACTTTAGAATAATTTTTAAATCTTTAGAAGCAAACAGATCATGAGACCTAGAGAACAAGTGGGAAACAAATTGGAGTGCAAGTCATAGAGAGTTACAAAATGTAGTAAATTATGAAGAAATGGCAGAAATTACAGAAATTCTGACAGAATTTCACAGTCACACTCAGAGGAGCCGATGGAAGACTATGCAGAGGCATGACATGGGATTTAGTGCTGCTTTCAATAGGACCACATAAGGCCATTGTATTACAGTTTTTTAAGTAGGGGTAGTCTTCGACTATCCTTAACAACTATTTATGTTCCCATATCAGAGAATAAGAGCTAAGATGGAACCTTTTTAATCTTAAAATTATTTTATTATTGAACTCTTCACATTAAATACCTTTCCACTTGGCAGTTCAAGTAGTGTAATTTCAAATTATAGCTTACTATGAAGTTTGCTAGTATATGTTTCAGGCTGATAAAGATTACTACCCAGCTGCTTCCCATTCACAGACAGTAGGTGTGGCCTTCCCTAAAGAGGATGGAAAACATGATACTATATCCAACTACCACATGCCTTATACCTACTTTATGTGTTTATGTTGGGTTTTTGCTTCTGGTTGCTAAAAAGCATGTTTTTTTGAGACAGTGCTTCTTGTATATACCTATTGGTTTTGTTACTCCTATTGTTGCTGTCTTTTATCCAGCTACTTAGGAAAGCATTCCTGAGGCTTCATGTGGCAGATAAAACTGGGAAGCTTCTTTGCAAGTTTATGCTGGAAGTTCTTTGAGACTATCATTACTCTAAAGGAAACTGTGTCCCAGTAGGCTCTGCTAGTGTGTGAAATCAAGCGTTATCTACAAATTGGTCATCTCACGCTGCTTTTTAACTGGTGGCTCCACTGTCAGCAGTAATAAAAGTAGGTGACAGACCTTGGGAGGTAAGCCAGCCATTGATTTGCTCCAGCTACTTGACTGTGTTGGGTGATGTGTGATCTCTTGGTGCCACAGAAATAAAGTGCAAATTGTTTTTAAAAAATGACTGCCGGGAGTGGAGCGGATGCTTTTTTCAGAATGTCACACCCAGTGAGCTGTGACACACAGCCAAGCTCTGGTCCCCCAATAGAAAAAGGAATTAGGTTTATGTTTTACAGAAAGATTCAATATCAGCCCAGCATCATGTTGATTTAGTTTATTCTTAAATAGCTCTTCTTGTCCTCAGTACTTTTCCAGAAACAGTCAAATTAACATTTTACCTGCTGGCACCTCAGCAATCAAAGAAATAACTTTTCAAAAGATGGTGAACTATAGCATGCATTAAACACATGGCCTCCCAATTATTGTTTATTTTCACACTCTGATGTATAGGGCACTGCATCAGTGTTCTGCTATGCTCATAAAACATTTAGCTCAAGAAGAGACTCCAAGGTCACCTGCGATCCCCAACACAGAGCAAGCAAATTCATCTCTGGTTGATGGCAAACAAATGAGGTACATTGTTCCTCAGCATTCCCCACTCTCTGAGCTGCTATGGATCTAAATCCAGCCCAAAAATGTCTGGTCATTTAACTGGCAGTGGCAAGTCATGGGAATACAAAGACAGAAAAAGCTTTTGGGCCACAAACCACTGGGGGCTGGCAGAGCACTCCACAGCAGAAAGAAGTCTTCTCTTGGCTTGTTCTGCAGGCAGCTGGTCTGAGCTCCATCATTGTCAGGCTACTATATTGTCTTGGCTTTTGATTTTATTCAGTAGGACACACCCATTTATAAAGAGAAAGAGCTTCTCCAGTAGCTTGGAAATAAAGTATCTTTGATTGCTCAGCCTGGAGAAGCTTTTTATTTTTATAATGGCATCTTGCTGGACTACTTTGCCATTTATAATGTCTTGATGGCAACAGAAGACCACTTCTCAGCTGTACATGTCTGTGGCATAAACTTGAATAATCTTTACATTACAAGTGTTTTCTATCCTACAATTCAGATTCCCTGATGCAGATTCCAAATATTTTAAGAGAGTCAAAGAAGGAATTAAATGGAAATACCTCAAAATAAAAAAAGGAGTAAATACTATTATTTTTTGCAATGGAGTGAGCTACTTCCTTTGCTTTTCTCCTTCTGAGTTTTGTATGCTCTATACATCTGCTTGTACTGCTTCCTGGGCAGGCCATATCTCTTGCTATGTGCGCAAAGCCAAACTCAACAGCATTAAAATGAGCATTAAATTCTTAGTTCAGTGTGGAAGGGTCCTGTTCAAACTGGGTGTTTAAGGCCCAATTAACTACACAGAAACCCCAGTATTATGTGGAACTTCTAGTGATAATACAATTGAAGACAAAATGTTGGAAAAAAGAAGACAGAAATGGCAATGACACTCAGCAAACAGAAGAATCAAGATCATAACCTCTAATGAAAAAAAGTGTGTAGGAAAACTTATTGCATCACTAAATGTGGCTCAGTTTCAATCATGGCCCAGAAAAAGAGGCCAGGAGCAGGGCAGGAATAGAGGAGGAAAATAGCTCTCTTTCAGAGAAAGTAAAGAGGGAACATGATGAAAGATGCAGACTGTGCAACAGGAGGAATTATAGCATGCCCAGTGGGTTAGGAGGAAAGGTGGTCATAGTGCCACTCACTACTGCCCAGGGAAATTGCTTTGGCATAGGGTTTCTTATTACCTGCTTAGTTTCATTTTAATGAAAATGGCAAAAAAGAAGCTACTAAGAGGGAAAACTTGTACTAGAGATACGAAACAGAAACAAGAAACTGAGAAGCTTTCCAAAACAGACAAGATGTGAAAACACAACTGCAGGCAAACGTACTCCTAAAGCATAATTGTGAAGCACTCCCAAGAAAGAGGTCATCCATGATTTAAGTGACCAGCTGCCATGTCCCCAAGGATCACCACAGGCAGTCCCATAACAGCTTCTCTCATAATAGAATCCAGCTGAGTATGAGAGGGTTTTTCCCTGCTCCTCCAATTTTCTTAAAGGGAAAGAGATTAATTCATTTTGCACCTTAATAAAATTAAAGAAGAAAACCCAAACCCCAAATCATACACAGCTAAGTATTTCCTCTAGTCATTGACAGAACTAAAACTTAATTCTGAAAATGAAGAAACTACTAATTACCTTCAAACATATGACAAGATCAAGGCTGCAAAAATTCATAACCTGAATTATATTCATTTAACATCTAGCATATTGCTAATGAAAAACAGCTCCAGTCAACCTCCAAATTACCAGAATCTAATTTTTTTTTTTAAATTACCAGAATTAGGCAGAATAAAACCTACTCTTACTAAATAAGAATAGTACCTTTGCATGAAACCTGGTCTGAACCCACACCAAACATCATCTGAGGTTGAGACAATTCTGTTATATTTTAATTGCCTCTTTACAGCTCCTAGAATTAGAGATTGGAGTGCCAAAAATGTCCTGAAACCTATAACAGTGCAGTTATGAGAATGTTTTTGACCAAAACTTTTGAAACTGAAGCTGACTTCTGACTCAACTGAAACAGTTACTAGCAGAAACAGGGAGGGGAGAGACAGTCCCATACATGGACTGGAATTCAGAGTATATTCTCACCTTTTTTTACTGCTGGCTGTATTTTATGCTGAAAATAGGAAGGGTGAAGAAACAAAGGAGCTTGATTGCTTGATTTCTGTTTTTCCTTCCTCCCCCCTTCCATATGTGAGAATATCTTGCAAAAGTCCTATACCAAAATTATTCCACACAATTCATTCTTCCCACAACCATTTCTGAGGTTCTCCTGTCTTTCAGCCTCTGAAGTTCTGGAAATGTGGCTACTTCAGAGTCTCACAGCTCCTCTCTTCATGGCAGAGCACTGCACATACTACACTCTCTCCATCCAGAGCAACAGAAACACTGTCCTTCAAGGGTACTTAACCCAAGACCAAAGTAATGAAATAATTGTGCCCTTGAGTCACAAAATGGCTTTAGCTTTGGGCTGGAAATTTTATCTTATGAAAAATATGTCCTGAAATAAGGCCAGTGATGTAAATGGTAGCCCGGGTGTGAGATGGGGTACTGTTTCAGCAGAGAAGTGTTTGACTGGGAGTTGAAACTAGGGCTTATTGTGTGCCCCTGAGTAAACAAAGCTATAATGGGTTATTGAGATTGCTGACTTCAAACAATACTCTCTGTGTAAGCATGACATTTTACAACCATGAAGCCTGAGGCATGCATGCTTATTATCATATGTCTTTCTATCAGCTCATTTTATGTAATGCTCTTGAAAGAACATCACAGAAACATGCAGTATGTGAACAGAGCTGAGTTATGTGGATTGGACTGTCACCAGATATTGGCATGTGCCATGATGATGGCCAAGGAACAAGAAATCTAGGACAACACTTCTGAAGTAGCAGCAACTATAAACTAGGAATATAATTTTTCCCTCTCAGGGAAATTTTCAAACTGTGATGTAGTGATCTGGAAATGTTGCAGACATACAAAAATCCTTACAATTCTTCTCACATATTGGACCAAGTTCACACAATGAACTCTTTTTCAGTCCAGTTTTGACAATTGTTACCCTAAACAGCACCAACACACTTCTTTGCCGACATTATATTGGAGAAGGGAAAACTTTATGGATTGTCTGTGAACGGCTCCCATGTGCTGAGTGTCTCTTCTGTATGCTGTCACCTTTACTGTTTCCACAAGCAGTTTGCAAGTTTCTTGACCTTGTAGGATCAAGATGCAGTGAAAAGTGTATTTAGTTTTTCCCCTAATAAATATTTAGGTTTAAAAAATGGTAAATTAGAAAAGATTGCAGAAATCTTAATCTAAAATCTAAAAATATAAATTGGTTGAGATTTTTATGACTTTAGACATTTCAAAAGATATCCCTAGAAGGAAACAGAGCCTCCTTGTTCCACTTCCCATTCCTGTCAAAGCCTGAACAAGCAAACATGCTGCTGTCTTCCATTCATGTTAAGTTGAAGATGCTGGAATGGGAAGGGATTAATCTTGTGTCATGGTCAGTTCTCATTTCTGTGGATAATGAGTAACAGCATTACTCATTATTATATAGCATAACAGTAGTGACTCTCATTATAAACTTAGTCTGGGGACCGAGGGAGTAATAATAACAGAAAAGCACATTAAAATTTTGAATTAATTTTATGAAACTCTTGAAGCTATGAGGAAGTTAGTCCTTTTGGGGGTCAATTTTTTCCTGAAAATTAGGAGAAATCTCTTGCCAATCAATGTTCTATTACTGACAGCAGTGTCATGACAAATGTGTATGTGATAGGGTTTCATCTGCAAACAAATAAGTTAATGAAGAATCATTCCAGAAATCAGTGCAAAACATCTTCCTTGATCCCAGTGTGCAAAGCAACTCCCTGACTCACAAAATCAAATGCTGAAGCAGCAGAGTTAAAAGCAAAAGCTTTGACTTGGCAATGTAAAATCTGTCCCAAGCAAAATATTGCATCTTGATTTTCCAAACAGGAAGTAAAAGTGGTACTGGAGAAATCCTTACAACCAATGGACAAAATCTTAAATTATG
>WEIU01021575.1:1405-16155 GCA_013389925.1 Aegithalos caudatus
TCTCACCTTTTTTGTATTAATACCTTCTGCTTCTTAGCTGCTGCTGTCTCCTCAAAGACCATCTGGCATTGCCTGATGCTGTTGCCAGGAGGATAGACTCCTTGTTGTGTTAGATGTCATTTAATTTCACTGCTTAATTGTAACCATTTATATTCTGATCAATTTTTTTGTTTTAAAAAGTAATTGTAAAGCATAAAGATTCAGTTGGAGTCCTTGAAGTTAAAATAGAAAGGACAGCTGGGTCTTATTTAAGTTTGAAATATGAAAGTCTGCAAAGCAACAGAAGCACCACCAGCAACAATAAAGCAATTTTAAAATGCACACAGCTGTCTATCAAACAGCTTGGAATCAAGCTATTTTTAAGTCTTCTCTCTCCATTATACAAAATATTCGTGAGATACAGACTAATTTTTCTTTGGCCATTTCAGTCAAAGTAAACAATAGTTATCTTGTCTCAAACCAATTTTTTTTTTTT
Source organism: Aegithalos caudatus (assembly GCA_013389925.1). Lineage (NCBI taxonomy): Eukaryota > Metazoa > Chordata > Aves > Passeriformes > Aegithalidae > Aegithalos > Aegithalos caudatus. The sequence continues at coordinate 1,881 of WEIU01021575.1, forward strand.
TTCTGTAGCAACTAGAGTGTTTACCTAGAACCATCCTTGAGTGTTATAGAGAAGTGATTTAATAAGGAATGCTGTTGCCTGGAGTACTGTTCTGTTTATTTATTTGATGTCGTTACTCTCAGTAGAATTTTTAACACTGTGTTATACTCTTCATGAATCTTCAAGGTCTCTTGAGCTTTTTTTGTGTTAACTACTTTATCAAATTTTCATCCATCTTCACTGCAAAAGGTCAGATTTTTAAACTGTAGAAGAATTATTCTATCATGAATGTGTAAATTCTGTAACCTCCTACACAACAATTGCATTGAGACAGCAATTATACTTGAAGATTTATAGCTAACTGTGAAACCTCTTTTCTGATACCAGTGTCAGATGCTTTGGTGCCACAGGAACCAAAAATCTGTTACTTAAGTTATATAATTAAATTATCATTCAGGTCTAAGAATCACTAGCAAATTACTATCTCTTTAAAAGAATACAAAGTGGTAAAGCTGGAGTGCAGTGGTTAGCCTGTAGTAAGCAGATTTCTTTAATCAAATCTTGAGTGTTTGGATGCTTTCCTTCTGCTGCATTGTTACGATCCACTGTGGGGTAAATGGCATTGAGTAAAGTCACACATCACTGTGTCCCTTTGCTGTGCTGAGATATATTCCTTCAGTAGTTGTTGAGCTGTTACAAAGTGGAGAGGTTTCTTGCTTATTATGAAACTTTTTTTTGTAATATTAAAGCTGCAAGATGGAATGACAGGTAACAAATTTGGGATGGGACTTCTTATTTGGCCCAATTTTGGTAGAGAGAATGGAAAGCTGATTAAACCATTAAAAGCTTCAATTTATTTTATTTATAGAAACTCTTCTAAAGAATATTTTCTGGGAAGAAGGAATGCAGTGAGGAGAAGGCATAGGAAAATGCACAGCCTTATAGCTCTGGTATTATTTAAAATTGGTGCCTATGCTAATCTAATATGAGCTCACCACAGATCCCAAGGGAGCTTGACGCAGGATTCCAAAGAAACTTATTAACATCCAAAGTGTGTTTTTTATAATAAAAATCAGGAGGTTTTCTTACTGAAAATAAAAATCATGTGCTTTTTATGTTTGAGGAGGGGAAGGAAAATGTACAATGGATCACTTAACATTCTGTTTAATGATTTTATTAATCTGTATGCATTCACTGTGGTCTAAATCCAGGTTCGCTTTTGTTCATGAACCTGAGAATTAAGCTAATTTATTTTTGTGAAAATGCACAATTAACTGTGAATGTTTAATAATTTTTATTTAATAGTGTAATTATTTAAGTAAATAGATTAGTTAAATTTCTTCCTCTGAGTANAAATGCACTCTGGTTGTGAAATAACTTGAGTGCATTATTAAATACTGCTCTGGTAAGGCTAGCTTACTTCACAGAGAAATCTAGCCTAGTCTGCTTCTCTTGCATGTATAGAATCTACAGAAGTAGACCCATCTACAGACAGAAATAACCCAGGTTTGCAGGCATTGAGAATGTGAGTGAACTTAACTATTGAAAACATGTAAAGGAGAATACCAGTAAGGCATAAGGCAGGCTGGAATAACAGTAGTTGATTTAACCACTTGTTAGTCAGGATTTACCAAGTAGTGATGAATTTCAACCAGCTGCTAGAAAGAGATATGTTAAAATCCCTGTACTATTACAGTTTTTCTTCCTGAACCTTTGGGAACACTTTGTAGTGCAGCACAGGAGTACCTGGTGTTCTGCTCACTTGGAGAGCTTCTACTCGAGAGGATCTCAGGGGGGAAATGATTCCTAGGATTTGGTTTTAGATTCTTGCTTGTTCTGGAACTTTTGGTTTTGATAGTTTGGGCAGAATGGTGCCCATATGGCACTACAAGCAAGTAAAAACATATAACAACAGTGAAATAGCATAAAATTCCTTGGAGCATTTAATTGTGCAGTTCTTGTGGGGTTTTTCACTGTCTTGCCTGTATGATGCACAAGAAGCCAAAAATACGCAACAATCTTATGGTTAAATTATTTTAAATTAATTTTATAGAATCTGTGTTGTATTAGAATTAAGAGATTAAATTTACCTTTGAACATGAAATTAGAGTACAGTGAATTGGCTGTCTTATCTAGATTATGTCAGGAGGCAGCAGTTAATCTTTGCAGCAAGATTATTTAGCTTGTTTTGTGTCTGTACTTTGCATTTCACACTTATTTTAAACTAGGAAAAATATCCTTTTCTATGCTATCTAATTTGTTGACAATATTTCAAAACATTAATAGAAAAAGTCTGCATTTTGTGTTCATTAGAGATCTTTAAATAATCAGATTTTCTAATGTAGTTAGTTACTGTCAATACCTCTAGGGTGTAGCTATCTTATCATAATCTATCCCTGGAAACAGGAAACTGAGGCTTATCAAGACTGTGGCCATAATTACTGAAACTCTAACTAATCTCTACTGCTTCTCTTGTTTTGGGCACCAGAGCTTCTCATCAAACAATACAAAGCATAGCAGAACAGTGTTAAAACTTGGGGCTAAAATTATGTCAGTATTCTACCTCTGAACTATTCTAAATTCAGTATTCCTCAATTGTAACAGCATATGCTAAATGCACTTAATTGCTTATAAAAACATAATTAATTTCTAAACTTATGATGCTGACAAACCTGTCTTGATGAGTGTGTACTTCTGTGGTCCGTATGTACTTAGTTCTTTGGAATTCTTTCGGTCTGTTGTATAAACTAACAGCACTTTCTTTGTTTTGACAGTGCTTGTTGTCTGATACTACCTTTTTACCTTGAAAGACCCTCATTTTCAGAGAGGTTCTGGAGGTATTTCCTAGACAATTCCTAATTCAAATCAAAGTTTTCATTTTGAGAATCAGAAGGAATGTTGGGGTTTTTTCCCTTCAAAGTGTGTGCAGTGATGCTGTTGTGAGCTGTCATAGATGTGTAAGTACATATAGCTCTTGCTCTGAGTTGTGTACTATGAGGTTATTCTTTGTTTTGAAACAGGAGATCCTGAGAAGGAACTTAACCCAAAGAAGAAGATTTGGGAGCAAATCCAACCTGATCTTCATACCAATGACCAGTGTGTTGCTACATACAAAGGAGTCCCATTTGAAGTGAAAGGGAAAGGAGTGTGCAGGGCAGAGACCATGGCAAACAGTGGAATTAAATAAATAAATAAATGGTTATTAGAACCTTTTACAGATGTTGAAATGGAAAGTGATGCAAGCACAATAAAAAACATGGAATGCATGGCTAAGACCTGTTTTGTTTGACTTCTTTTCCAGAACATTACATCTCCAACCTTTTGACAATTCACTGATTCACTAGACTTAATGTCCTTGAGGTTGTATGTTGTCAGCAGTTCTTAACCACTCAGTGCTCATAAATTAATTGCCAAGGCTTGTTTGTGGTGGGACCATAGGCAGGCAAGTAAATTTTCTGGACAGCTTGAAGGTGTAGAGCTTCTATTTAACAAGAGCTAAAGGAAATAAGGAAAATATTCTGCCATGTTCCTTGTGTGCTAATTGCAGGACTAGCACCACAATTGTCTTTATTGTTCTAGTCACTTTGTAATAGTTTTTCTCCTCTTCTTCCTGGCAGTTTTCAGATATATTATAAGCCTCTGCACCTTTGTTTTTGCCTGTGTTCTCTCTGTAGCCTGCAGTCAGTTTTATCTGGAAGAATAAACTATGGTGGTTTGTGCCCTAGGATGTACAAATGGACACACTTTCATATCCCCACAAATAAGCCATTATAATTTCATTCAGATCAAAGCTGCCTCTTTGCTAGTGTAGTTCATTAACTAGTTCACCTCGGTATATTCTTCCAAACCAATAGGTAGGACTAAGAAATAATTAATAACAGATTCTGGAACTAATCAAAAACTAAAAAAAAAAAACACCTCAAACCCCCAAAATAACCAACCCCCAAGAAAACCCAAAAAGCAACCAAATTTAAAAAAAAATCCCTTTTCACTACTCAAACAGGTATAAAATTAATTGATTTTTTGGTTTTGTTTTAATGTGCTTTTATGCAAAAAGTGCTGTGGTATTAACAGAATTAGCTTCTTCAATTTTTAGAGTTAGAATTATTTCATAGTAATGTTGTACAAATAGTCATGTTGCTAGGCTATTAGCCTCAAATTAATTCTTTTAATTCCTTACTTAGAGTAATATAAAAATAAGTATTACGGATAACTTTACAATAGCCCTTTAAAGTAGCTGTTTAGAGATACTTCAGATATTTTGCACACAATATTAAATTGTTGCTGTATAACCATTGAAACAGTAAATACTATTTTAACTTCTGAAATTAAAAACAAACTTGAGTCTTTCTAAATTTTGCAGGCCTTGAACTTCATCTAGTAAGTGGAAAGAAAATGACAGTGATACAAAATTAAAAGGAACATGCGTAAAGAGGAGATGAACAGATTTGCTTTTTGAATGAGGTTTTTTTGTGCCTGTAAATTGTTATTTCTTCATGCACCTGGCAATTAGTTCTAAGTAAGTAATTAGTACTAACTAAGTAATTAGTTCTTTTAAATGTGCTGAATAGCATAATGCACGTGGCAGCCATTTTATCTGCCTTGCAACCTGTATATCTAATAATGTATTATTAAGTAAAATCCTTGTAGTTCAAGAACTTAGTTATAACTGATCTTGAATCATGGGAGGGAAATGCTTTTACAACAGATATATCCTAGCTTTTAGTACCAGAGAGCTCTTTTTAGAAATGGAAGTTTAGAGGAACTTCTGAAAGCTTGAAGAATTGAGCAAAGAGGCCCCCCCCGGAGTCTGAACTCATGCATTTTTTACTCTTTATTTTGTTGGTTGGGGTTTTTTTGTTTGTTTGTTTTTGGGTTTTTGGTTGGTTGGTTTTTTTTGTGATTGTTGTTTGTTTGTTTTTGTGTTGTTGTTGTTGTTTGGGGTTTTGTTTATGTTTTTGTTTTTTGTTATTAAATTTTATTTTATTCTTCCAGATCTGTATTCTGTGTGAACTGGAATATACATTCTGGTGTAGTGCAAAATCTCATTTGTCACTGCACACATATTAAGAACATGATTTTGGAGCACTAGCTTGTTTTGATTCTGTGGTTGAACCTAGGTTTCTGAATGCAGTAGTGTAATGTACTCTGTGGAAGGCAAGTAGTTTGATAATCTAAAGAGAGATTTCTAGTTGTGTGTTCAAAGGTGTTTTGTATTGATGTGGATTTTTCCAGTCGATGGCTTTTACTCTTTCATTTCTAAGATGTTACCTACTGTAGAAAAGAGACAAGTGAGCACCTTAAAGCTAATTTTATTCCTTGCTGTGTTTAAGTAGTACTTGAAAATTATTTTTTTGTATAAAATTCAAGAGCTTTCTTAAGACAATATTTCTTTCTTCTTTAATGCTATTGTGGTTGTCTAGGAAAATGTATTTATGCTGTACTGAGTTCAGAAGTGACAACAGGGTACTTGAGGCGCTGTGCAAGTATGTTTCCTCATTGTATCCAGCCTCTTCTGCCTTGTCTGCGTGAGTAAGTAGAACTGCAGTGAAATCCTTCCATGTGGGACCCAGAAGTTCCTGTAATGAAAAGCAAATCTTAACTAGTTGTCTCTTATTTCTTTTCCCCACTCTTATTTCATATACTTAATACATTAACACATTAGTTACATGTGTATAATGTTTTTTTTTTTTCCTGGCAGTAATCCAGTTCATGCTATCCAAATTGCTGAGATTTCTGGGTCTTTTTTCACCTTTCTGAGACACATCCACTTCCAGTGGAAATACGTCATCATGCAGTACTAGCATTTCTCTGTTCCCTGGCTACAGATGCTAACAGAATGTCTCTAGTTAAAAAAATGTTCATGTAAATAAGGAAAAATGCTTGCTTAGCCTGTCACGCATTAGTTTGAAATCAGTAGTTTGCACATACCAATAGTGCCATGCTGTTTACAGCTCTTGGAAAAAATTTTTTGAAAAACACCAAATCACTTTTTGTTGAAAAAATAAATGATGAATTTCTATGTAACACCAACTTCAGTTCCAGCTGTGATCCATAAAACTGAACTATTGTCAACAATTCAGGTAAAACACAAATGCAACACCTTAAAAAGAGTTTGTCTTCAACTTCAATGATTTATCTGATGGAGGAGAATGGAAAAAAACAAGCTGCCTTTCTTTCAAGAAAGTACAGAAAATTTTAATAGAAATAAGAGATGTTGGGCTTTAATTTACAGTTGTAAATGAAATTACAACTTTGGTGCAATCCTGCTAACTCCTGTATATGACAAGAAGCCTGCCTTGGTGATAAAGGGCACTGCAGTCATCTTGATTCTGTAACCTAAATGCATATAAAACTACTTTAAAAGATGTTTGTCTGCTTCCAAGGTAAGTGGGGTGTTAAAAAGACCTGGTGTATTGATAGTGATTAATCTGTTTTAGACGCTAGGGATGAAATTTATCAAGCACATACAAAATTTTCACTTAAGCTGCCCAAGGAAGCCTTGAGTTACCACTTTCAGAAAGAGGATAGAGGTTTGATTTGTTGAGGACTCAAAATCAATTATAATAATTATAATCTGTTCTGAAATTAATATCCGCCACCTGCAATTCATTAGGCTGTTGGAAAAAAGATATTTCACTTTTGCAGTCAACTCTTCTATAGCTATTGTCACCTGAAGATGAAAGAATTGCCATTAGAGCAGTCTTCTGTTTATTTTTTGGTTACCTGGATGAGCTGAACTGTGTCATTGCTTTCATCTGGACACAGAGGCAGGTCAGCCCTCAGGACCAAGAGCGCCAAGTGCAGGCCTTCCTGCCCGAAGTGCTGAGCCAGAGCTGCTCTCACCATGTCTCTCACTTGCTCTTTGCTCAGATTACTGTGAGGGTATCCTGGAGTGTCCAGTACTCGAACATGGAGAGCTGACTCGCAGCCCTTTCTCCGTATGAGCCCCAAAATGCGGCCACTGCGTCCCAGGCTACAGCACGTGGTCACAGAGCTGGGGGAGAGACGGCTCTCAAAGTCTGAGCTGCCCAACAGGCTGTTCCCAGCAGCACTTTTGCCAGTCTGAGTTTTTCCAAGGACAACGAGGTTGATGGTCATCTCATTGCTGTCTGCCATTGCGCTTTTATCCGCAAACCTGTCACTAAGTACAAATAATGTAAGGTGCTTCAGATAACTTAGGGGTAGAAAAAAGAAGAAGCAAGAACTTCCAATATTCAGTGTCTTTTGAGTGTTTTTCCCTGCCTGAAATGTGAAAAAAGTTTTAGGAAAAAGCAAAATAGAGTCGTGGACAACAGAGAAGGGAGGAGTTGGGGAAACAACTGTGGAATATTTTCCATTCTGCCATCTCCCTGTTGCCGTTCTGGGAGAGTAGTAGGCTAGGAAAAGGAGGCAAACTAGGGAAGGAAGAAGAGAATGGTGACAAATAGTTACTGCTCTTATTAAGTGATAATGTTTCAGGATGTAAATATATACTTGTTTTAGAAAAAGAATAGTCAAGGAGAAGTAGATTTTAAGGGAGCCTTTTTTCAAGCAGCAGAGAGCTTAAAATATGTCTTTCATCAGCTACCACTGATGTTGACATAGAAAGTAGTCAGGGCTTTCTGAATGCAGATAAGTATCTCAAAAAAAAAGAAGAGCTGAAATAGCCAATCTCATGATACTGAGATTTTGGAAATGTATACTAAACCAACTTATTAGCACAGTAAGTGAAAAAGAAAAATATAGACTGGTGGACAGAGAGATGGAGTTGGCTTCGCATCATTTCCAATTACTCTATGTTCATAAACAAGACCTCTCCTTCTCTTTTTACTTTTCTGTAACCCAGTATCCAAAGGGGTTTTGGTGTGTGCTGATCATCAAAGAGAAAAACTTGTTATTTAAATAAATTGATATGTGTTTCAGAAGGTAAAACCATAGTGGCAAAAACTGGATTTTAAGTTTCTGTGACATGTGAGCTGCAGAAAGAATTTTTTTTTTATTTTACTTTTTAAAGATGTTTAGGTACTCATAGATGACATTATGGATAAATTTGGGATTTCCTGTGATTTTGGGATTTCCTGTGATTAGTTTATTTATATCCTTGCTGTGCAATTTAAGCTTTCTCTCTGATATTAATTCCATGCCTAAATCAATCTTTTGAAATAACTTCAAGACAACAGCAAAGATGCAAGACCTAGTAATATACTAATTTTGTTACATGCAGCATTGAATATATACATGATAATCTTCCTTACAGTGAGGTTTTTGTGCATTTTTCAATGATCAATTTCCTTTTAAGAAAGACATCTTATGAAATGGTTGTTTTCTGTTATTCATCAGTCTGGATATACATTGTACACTTTGTACCATTATAATAGGAAGTGGACATGGATTCGTCCATTACTTTTTAAAATCATAATCAAAGATTTGGCATTTTTTTCCCTGTAAGAAATCTACGCTTAAATACCTAGAATAGTTTCATTTTGGATCACTTACCTTATTTTTCCTTAATTTCTTCTTGCATTCAGGCTTCATTCATAAACCGCTTGTGCAGTGTAAAAAGTTCAGATGTGAACTTTGAAACTAACAGCAGCACCGTACCACGCTGAGACTGTTACGCACACATTAATCTGGTTAATCTATTACTGATAGATCCTCGTTCAATTGCATATGTTTGGTCTGTAATTGACACTGTTGAATTTTTATAATTTCAAATACTGTTTTTAAAATCACTTAAGTGATTGCATGATGTTGATACTTTTAAAAGCAAATTAATTCCACCAGCAGTTTAATGTGCAAATGATAAATGTTATATTATAGTGGGATTCCTTTGTATTGCATGTTCTTGTATGTGTCTTCATATGTGCATGTGAATAGCAAAACCACTCTCCCTTATTATTGCAATGAATTATTAATTGCAATATTTTTGTTGGACAGTGTAAATCATTTGCAGATATTTTTGCTTAAGAAAGGTGGAATAAAATCATAACAAATATATTAAAATACAGAAATTATTTGTGAACCAGGAAGAAAACTGAAGGCTTCTTGCAGAACTGCCACTCGTTCATTAGCTATTGGCTGTTAGCCTAATACATTTCTCTTGCAGGAAACATTTGCCACGTTGTAGTAGCATTAAAACCAGAGACAGAAGATTGTCCAGAAAGGACCTATCGCTTGCTTTTTTGACAATTTTCCACAAGTAGGAAAGTAACTGGTTAGAAAATAAATGCAAATTTGTGCTTTAATGACCAGGTGGTAGTTGTGGAATGGAAGATTGGATGAGCCTGTCCTGTCTATTCACAAGGATCAGCCATGTCTTTAAGTCCCAGGGGCTTCAGGCACAAGTTTACTCCAAGGGTATGAAGATACTTGTCAGTAAGAACACAAATCTGGTATTTAAGTTGAATGTGGTGGCAGGAGAAATGTGGTTTCCAGAGCCCAGTCATGCTGGGGACGTTGTCATCTGTGTTGTAGCTCTATGTGGGAGCCTGAAAGTGTTGGTTTACCATGGTAACAGGGCTGTTCCTGTCAGCCACAGCAGTGAAGGGGGACTGCAGTTCCTCTAGAAGCCCATTATCTCCTGCTCTGGAGCCACAAGCACAACCAGACCTCTGGTAGAAGGTCAGAGCTCCTCGTGTAAATTCACATAATTTGTCAGGAGTGAATTCATTGTTTGTGTTACTTGACTGAAGGTGGCTGTGTAAAAAATTTTTACTGAATGTTTTTTAAGAGCACATAGACAAGTGCTCTTGAGCCTGCCTCTTCGAGTGAGAAGTCAGACATGAAATTTTTCCCTGTATTGTGTGAGTATCTGAGGCAAAGTCTCATAGTTCCCACTGCCTTAGAACTCTGTGCACAGTCTTTGTGTCTCAAGGCACATTTATATATAAAGTGTATGGCAAGGTCCTTCATGTGCTGGTGAATACAAACTCAAAGAAGACTGGATGAGGAGTCACTCAATTGGAAAGCAAAAGGGTAGGTCAGTCTCATTTTTATAGTTAATATTGTTAATGGATCTTTACTTTGCTTAAATTGTCAGTATAGATCTGTGTTTTTCATTGGACTATTCTTTGCACAGTAATGCCCCTTATGACATCTGAGGTCATATATGTCCTAGCAGCTGCATCCAAACTAGGTCATTTAAGCTGGCATGGACAAGGATTTAGACTACCAAATAAACTAGAATACCATAAGCAGGGGGATGTGGTATGCAAAATACAGTTTGCCCAGCTGGATGCAGATCAGGGCTTTTATAATGGCTAGATGGCTGTAAAATAAGTGTAGTGTAAATAAGGCACTACCTGAATGAGCTCTAAAACCTGGATAAACAAACTTAAATAAAAAAAAAAAAATCTTTCCAGTTATTGTTGTGAATGGAATACAATCCAAGTTTGAACACATCTGGAAGGTCTTACAATGCATAGACAGAGGATTTTAAAAGTTGTATTTCTGGGAGGGCGTGGAAAATCAAACTGACTTCTATGACGCTTGCATGGGCTCCTCAAACATAGAAAAAGTCCTCCCCAAGGTGGCAGTATCAGCCTGCTCCACAGGTACTGTAAAACTCAGCTGGGGTCCCCTTGCTTTGCAGTCCTATGCTGAAATAAAATACCAGATCAGAAATGAGCTACAGCATTAGAAAACACAGGAAAATTACAGGACTCTTCAAGCATCTCCTGAGATGAGAAATGTAAAAAACATTCATCTTTCTTCTGTCACAAGAAACATTTTTACTTTACATATAAAATGCAAAGAGTAGCACTTTATTTGATGAATTTGCACATCAGTAACGTAGCAGTTAAGAAACTGAAGTGTTATTCATTGTTTCTTACATGACTCTTGAAAATCAAAGTCTTTTGTTTTCACTAGCTTTTAAGTTGAGCCAGTGACAATTATTACGACGCTTTAGATACCTTAAAATTTACAGTCAGATAATCTTGTACAGTTGCCTGGAATGCTTTTTAGCACTGCTTGCTTCCAGTGGGTGACCTATCTTTTCTTTTTGTCTTTGTTTTTGTATTTATTTTTGAAGTGGAAAAGAGAAAATCAAAACCAAGCCTATTACAGATTGGCAGGCAGAAAGGGTCCTTGTAACTGATAAAGCCTTGTACTGTTCCCATGGATATACCAAGCAAGTCTAGTGAGGAATTTTCAGGAATCTAAGGATTAGATTAGATTCCTTTCAGGAATCTAAAATACTTCATCTAATTGAACATAAGGACCATTTGTGTATCTAGTATCTTTATTTGTCTTTGAATAAAACAAGGCTAAAATACTTTGTAAGTAGCCATTAGTTTTGCATCTACCTATGGAGTTAACCAGAGTTGCATTTTAGTCACATTACTGTGTCAGCTGCTGTTCTTTTGTAGTCCCTGTGATCACCCAATTGGTTTGCACACATCCTAAACAAGCTCTCTGTGATGCTTGTTAGGGTATACCAAACAGGCTAGATCTTGTAAAACTGAAATAGTAGTTTCTCTTTGGGCACATGGTATCTCTTACCATGTGTCATCTTTCAGTTCCCACGCCTTCCCATCCCTTACAGCTTCTTTCCTTATGTGGGGCTCTCATTTTAGCCAAAGATGATGCCATAATAAGTAATTTAAGATGTGCTTTGATGAATTTCTCTTACTTAGAGAAAACCCAGTGAGGCCATTTTATGGATTGCCACACACAAAGACAGGCTCTCAGCCTGCCCAAACAACATGAGAAATCCAGGAGGGTATGCAGTCCACGTAGTTCAGTGTGGCTTCAGTTCTGTTAGATGTGTAATTTCTAAGAAACAGCAGGCATGTCACTGCTGAGAGAGAAACAGGACAGATTTAGTGATATTCTTCTCCTTTTGGGCTTCATTTACACAAAAATATTCTAATTCTAAAGGAAGGCACATACAAAGTACATTAAAATTTTCTTAAAACAGATGATTTTTTTTCCCTTGCTTAATGCAGTCCTTGGTATGCTTAGTATTTTTAAAGATAAGTGATCAGTTATCAGCAGTCTACAAGTTCCTGTTTCTTTTTGCCGTATAGGTGGCTGTGTAGATTGTTTGCTACTCATTGGCATTGCTAAGGGGAAAGGAGGCAGGGTGTAGCATCAGACTAATGTAGAAATTGCACCAGCTTTTGGGCACTGTCTGTACAACTGTGGAAGCAGCTCCTCAAGTTCCCACTGTACTCTTCACTGTGGATTATGGGCTCAGGACAAATACTGCTGGCAGAAAGGCAGATCAAGACTTGCTTTGAGTTTGAAAGAAAATCAAACAGAACTATCAGTGCAGTGAGAACATCACCTGGACTTTTTTCCCCCTCTCTTTTCTCCAAAGGAATAACTAAGATCCACAAGGTATCTGTCTTTCTGTTGCAAATAATAGGCAACTTCATATTTGAAAGTAGTATGTTTGCCATGCTCATCTGGTAAGACTCTGGTGAGGAAGTAGCTCAGGAATTCCTTGCATTGGCAGAAACAATAATCCTCTAAGCACTCTTCTTCTCCCTGTGCTTAGAACAGCACTGTAACAAGCCACAGGAACAGAGTCTCTTCTTGTTAGCATGGTTTGGTGTGACATGGCTTTTCAATGTGGAGGAATGCAATGTAAAGTAGGGCATGTCTTACTGCTGCAGGCTGCCAGTTTATTAATTCTTTTACTAACTTCCACCTTCTCCATCATTTAAGTGATGATTTTCCCCATGGCACCATATCAATTTGTTTTTTAAAATGCAAGGTTTTTAAAACAACATATTGTGCTATGCTGTCTCTTCATCAGATTACTTCTTCAGATTACTTAGAGATATTTCAACTACTTTGTTTTCACCTGTGTTGCCTTGAAATGCTTTCCACAATATAAAGGTTGGATATAAGTCATGAGTGCACAGGTCTGGCAGTAAGACTGTGCCACAAGGCTGGTGTGTGTCCATGGCTTCATGTGAAAAATGGAAAATAGGCCAAGAAATTAAGGTGATATTTCAAGGAAGACTATAGACACATAAATAATACTTAAAAACAACAATAAATTCACCACCAACAAACCAAATTGATAAACTGTTGATTTCAAAGGCACATATTTGGGAAAGAAACAATAGTCAAAAAGAATGAAAATACAGACTTAAGAATCCTTTTTCTCCTTTTTCCCTTACACACACTTAGTTGGATGAATTCTGTGACTTGCCTCACACATCTTCTGTTGTGACCACATGAGTCAGGATACACATTCAGTCTCTTGTGCTTAGCCTCAAAATGTGTCCATGTGTAAAAGCATTTTGCCTGTGAGACTGAAGTCCTGTGAATGGTGAACATACTTGAAAGCTCAGGAAACCCAGATCTGGCTGTTATTTCTATAACACTCATTCCCTAATTCTGAGAAGCTGTACAGTTTCTCAGTTTCCTCATATAAATAATACAGGGAGTATCCATCTCTTTTGAAGATGTATAATGGGAGTGATTTAGCTGAAGAGGACAGATTACTGCACAGCAATAACAGCATTACTTGCATNCAGGGACCCAAATTACTGAAGACATACTTTCCAAAAATATTCCCATAATGCCTGTAAAGGCTACAATCATTGTAACACTAGTATGCACAGAAGTTGCACTGATGCAGAGTTGAACTGGTCACACTGTGACTCTTATGCGCTCTAGTCCTTAAGAGATATTTCATAGAGTGCCAGTAATACAAATCTTGTAAAGTTTCAACTCAAGGATGTGTAAAAATCACTTATTTCTACTTAAGAACATGGGTATCTGTGCATATTCAGGAAAGATTTACTATTCATTTCCTTTATTTTCTTATTTTCCAGGTTTTCTAGGATGTTTATATTTCTATAGATACAACATATGTTGAGGACTTCTCTGAAAATACACAATAGCTAGCAACTTGATACTTTTAATATTTTATTCTGATTCCAAATCTCTCCTGTCTTCTCTTTGTATACCTACCCTTTAGAGGCAACGTGCTGAATTGCAAAGAGCATTTCTTCAAAATACAATTTTAAGAAAGTGGACTATTAATTAGAAATTCTACACTTCTTGGTTTTTATAATCATTATACTTGTGAACATCAAGCCTGCAGAGATACTTTTTCTTTTTTAAAACTTTTCAAACAAGCTGAATCTGAGGTCAACTTCCAATATATTTCATGCTGTCAAGCCACTGAACATGTAATGTCAGAATTATCCTGTAAAAGTTGTCTTAAAAGACAATGTGGCTTGCTTTGGCAACAGACTTGTTTGGAAAAGTAAAATTGGTGTAGAGAATTGATTAAAATTCTAGTTAGGAAGGGGCTCAAAGCTTATGGCTACAGAGCTGGGATGTGGTTTGG
>WEIU01021596.1:8865-20798 GCA_013389925.1 Aegithalos caudatus
CTGGTTGCAGTATTCTCTTTTCTTTTTCTTTTTTTTCTTTTCCTGTGTGTTTGTTTGTCTATTTTTTTTTTTTGGGGGGGGTTTTTTTGTGGGTTTCTTTGTTTTTTGCTCTTTTTTTAAGATACGTTTCTGTAGAATTGTGAGATTTCTCTGCTTGGAAATTACTTTTCTGGCTCAGGTTAGTTGATGAGTCAAGCATGGGAAGATCATGTTAATATCTTCTAAGCAATATCACTATTAAAAGCAAAAGAAACTTCACTTTTACATGTGGTTTTTGGAGCTGTCAGTCTGATCGTGTGATATGCCTTGTAGCAGTTAAATGATAGATATTAAGTATGGGACAGTAACATGGCAAAGTAAGGAAGATTCAAAATGTTACATAGGGTAATGCAGTGCAGTTTTCTCCAAGGCTTATTTATTAAGCAAAATGACAAAAGCCATTCTGAATCACATCTCCTAGCAAACCTGAATAGCTCTTTAGACTACATATCAAGGCATTGAAAATACAGCCACTATGATTAACATGCTAGTGTGCTGCAAGTCTATATCAAAAATTCTTCACACTGAATACAAGCCTATGTAAGCAGGGGTACACTATCATAGTTCCAGAGACTGCAGAAAAATCTGAGGTAGAGCATGATAATTTTTCAGCTGAATTTATCAATGACTGAAGACACGTATTAATAATGGACCGTTAGTGATGACAGAGATATGACTTGTTCAGTCTGAAGTAGCACATGATGACAGCAATAACCATAATGGCAAAAAGCTTTTACAATCAGGCATCAAATGACTAAGGTGCATTTCACTTGGTACCAATATTAATAATATCAATAGCAATAATTTTAGATATGAGAAGGTTCAGAGGATTTTGAAACATTACCTCACTGCCACTAACGGAGTGTAACCATAATTAATTTTCTTTCTTTCATCTTCTTTCTTTCTTTCTCTCTCTTTCTTTTTCTTTCTTTCTTTCTTTCTTTCTCTCTCTCTCTTTCTCTCTCTCTTTCTCTCTTTCTTTCTTTCTTTCTTTCTTTCTTTCTTTCTTTCTTCCTTTCTTTCTTTCTTTCTTCCTTTCTTTCCTTTCTTTCCTTTCTTTCCTTTCTTTCCTTTCTTTCCTTTCTTTCCTTTCTTTCCTTTCTTTCCTTTCTTTCTTTTCTTTTTCTTTTCTTTCTTTTCTTTCTTTTCTTTCTTTTCCTTCCTTCCATCCTTCCATATTTCAATCCATCCTTTTATCTTTCTGTCCTTCCCTCTTTCCTTCTTTCTGTTGGGCTAATAAAAACAAAACTTGTTCTGACAGAAATTACTTTCAAAATTAGAAATATTATTCAGATTTTCATCTTTATAAACCAATAAATTATGTATGTAAAAGACAGAAAATGAAGTCCAGATATCATTCTTCTGTGTTATAAATAATATTGAAAAAAAATATATCTACAATTATTTTAAAAAATCACATTGAATTTTTATTTTGGTTTTAGATCTATCCATGAATTGTACCAAAGTAATATTATCAGTTACATTAGCATGACAAATGGTGCATTTGTAGTATTGATCACATCAAACACTACAATAAGCAGGATTAGATAGATAGAGATTAGTGGTTTTTTTACATCAGAATATTAGTTATTAGGATTTATAATGATATGACCACTATATTCAGCCAAGAATTTTGAATTGATCATGTATTAAGTTATTCCTTATGTTTAATTTAATTTCCAATGTAGTTTAATTAAATCCTCTTCTTTCTCTTTCTTTAAGTCCAGAATATGGTTAAATTGGAGTTATTTAAATGATAAGACTGTAATTTAAGATAGCTAATTACAATGCAAACTGAGCAAATAAATGAGAACAAAGCGATTTCTCCAGAATGCTCAGTTGATATTTAAGTTTCAGCTATATTATGAGCATTATACAGGAAAGAAGCAGTACTTTGTCTTTCTGTCAGCAAAGGTTAAACTGACCATTAAAGCAGCAACTGGGACACATGCCAGGACAACTTTGTTTAGTATGTATTTTAAAAATTCAAGAAGATAAAAGCCACCACCTACTGTCTCAATGAAAGCAGTCCAGCAAGGAACATGATTTATATTTTGAGGACTAATCTTCAGAAAACGAGATTTTTCTATTCTTCTTAAAACAATGAGGGACAACCATTTATATTGCACTTCTATAACCCAGTAGTTGGCAAGTGTGCCAATACTGGCTGATGTCAATATAAATATAAAGAGTTCTGGGGATTCTCAGTCCCTTTGTTGCCAGAAGAGATAGTAGGTGACTTAGGTCAAAATGACACAAGTCATGGACATCCATTTAAGCATCTTTGCTAAATTACTTTGGTCATAATCTCCCAAAGTTGGTCAGGGCACTTTGAATCCTGAGGTCTCAAAAACGGGTTTAGGTGACCATTTGTCCTGTATACTCTCCAACTTATTTGTGGATAGTAGGGGGTGTCGAACAGCCACAACATTCCTCTAGTTTTTGCCCATTCTTGGGCTATTCCTGCTGTGAAGTGACTATTAGTCTCTCATAGCATTGATATTGCTTTAGGCAGGAAACTGAACCATAAGACTTTCACTGTACTTTCCCCTGTGAACCATGCTACTGCTTCAGCCTGCCCCAGACCTGAGACTATTTCAACTCCTACATATATTATTTTCCTTCTGATTGGTCAAAGGGACCAATGTAGTCAACCTGCCAAGTTTCCCATAACCCTTTTCTTGCCATTAGACAGAGAGGAGGAATCTTACAGGGGGTGTTTCACCAGTCTGGTGTGGAATTGGCTTCAGGCAGAGATAAATGTTTCATATAGCTTTAGGGTAACCAGCTGTCCTCTACTTCCCCCTCTCTTAACAAATCTATACTCCCATAGTGGCCATGTTTCACTTACAGTTGTTCCAACAGATAGCCCCATTTCTCTCCTCTTGTTATACTTCTTTTTCCTCTGCTAAGATAGCCAACTAAGTGAAGGAGTCTATTTGGTTATTTAAGAGTTGGGCTGGGTGGTCCCCTTTCTCCTGGGCTGTTCCTCATCCAACTGATACTGCTATGAATCTTGCAATTTTCAGGATTTCCCCCCACTTCACTTTTTGCCATACCAGTACCTTATTTACCTCTCACTGGTTTTGTTCCCAAAAAGGGAGTCATTCAGTACACCCCATAAAAACAGCATAGGAATCTGTATAAACACAGACTGATCTCTTATAATCCAAAATCCTTATAGCCAGACTCCAGACTGCTGTTAACTACTTGAGCACTGGCCCACTCCTTCTGTTCCCCCTATTATCGCAGCATAATTTAGTTATTTTATGTACAGTTAATAGCAATGGTTTCCTAAAGCATGTGAAAGATGGGAAAACTACTTCCCAAGATATAATTACCTCATCTCCAAAACTAACCCAGGCTCTGCACCCTGGCAATTATGCCATTTTCTAGACAAAAAAGTTACTCTGAGCTCTGTAATTTATCTCCCACACAAATAAGTACGATTTAATCACTACAAGCTAAGTATCTAACTCTCACCTTCTCCCATCTTCTACTTTTTTGGTTTAGGCTATGAAGAAACCCATTTACTTGAATTTAGTTTAGCCTGCAAGCAATGCACACAGGAGACTTTCCAATCTGTGTCCAAGTATTAATACCTTACGCGACATTGAAGTCTCACCTTTTGAATTAAAAGAAATCAAGAGACAGGAAGAAGAGAACTGATGTTTCTATCATCTGACCAAAAAAATATTACATTTTTAAAGTGTATGGGACAAAGGATTCAAGTGCCAATGTTTGAAAAAGAGGAATCCTGATTTTCTTTGACCTAGGAAAGCTGCCTCAGGGTACCTTGTAATGGATTGATGGAAAAGACAGCTTCTTCCCAGCCCCTGTAGTAACTCAAGCAAGAAAGTGAGGAAGAGCTGTGATGTTGGTATGAAATCCATTTTATGGTATAAGCCTGTTCTCTCTTCATTGACAACATTTTGAAACACATCGTGGACATTCACAATGTTATGATTTTTTGCTCTTTTATGGTGGTTGTTTTCTGCTTTTCAGAATGATAGAATCATTTAGGTGGGAAAACACCATGGTCCTAGGGGTCTACAGGTCTGTGGATCTGACTTCTCTTTTGATTTCACATGTAACTTCTCTGAAAGCTGCTGCTCAGAGTAGTTCTCCATCCTTTCAAAGTCTTGTAACAGTTAGTTTTTACCATTTCATTTACTTCTGAAGACAGCTGGATCCAAATCTGCCTTTTTGCAGTCTTGCATTGAGACCTAACCAGGAGATAATAGTTGGTCACACAAAGTGGTTAGTCTTGCTGTTCCTGCAGATGCCCTAGAAAACATCCCTAGCTCTCTTTGGGATGTTGTCCTTTTTTTCCCCCTTTATATAGAAATATAATTCACTATAGACATAATGATTGTGTCAGCAACATGGAGCTTTAGCCCAGTTTACCTTAGTCAGATCTAGTCTCCTAGCTCTTTCCCTGATCTGAAAATCTGCTAGAAGCCTATTATCTATTACATCTCACAGGTGCGTAGCAGGTATGGATCTCTAGATATGGTTACCTTCACTTTTTGTTCTTGAGGGGTGATAGGTTTGGGAGTTTGGGGGTTTTAGATTTGTGGTTTTTGTTTGTTGCTTTGCATTTTTTCTCCTATTTTTACTTGCTCCTGTACTTCTGCTTCCTGACTTCTTCACATTGCTATGATGGAGATGTGATTAATCAGCCTTTAGTTAAATTATCAATGCTCTGCCTGGGAAGTGAAAAAACAAGAGGAAATATCTTACCATCAAATTAGAAACAAGTAGGAATTCCTACCTGAAAAAGTTCTGCTTCAAGATAAAAATCTATTATAATTGATTAAAAAATTCATTTTAGGATGTAAGAGAGCTTTGAATGTTCATGCTGATAAATGCCTAGTTAGTGGCCAAGATAATGGCAGGAGGAAAGGTTGGCTTTTTTGTTGTTGTTGTTGTTTTCCTTAAAACAGTTTTTTGTTGCGATTACTTTAATTCATGAAGTACTGAAATGAAACCAGGAAATGCATTCATTGCTGTCTTGTAAAAAAAAATGTCTTGGTACTGAATTTGTTAAGAAAAGCTTTTAGGTGAAGCACGTGCAGCCCATCTATTTTGCAGAGAGTGCTTTTAAAGAGGAAAGAAGTAACAGTGGGGTTTGCCTGTGGTTTCTAGGCCTTTAGTTGATATCCCTGTGTTATATTTTTTTGTAATTTTCTGGATGCAGTTTCATGACTGCTTCTTGCACCAACACATTCAAAGCTTAATGGATGTAATTTGTAAGATAGTAACCTGCTGATAATGATGGACAAGACCAAGCAAAAATTCCCCTCGATGATCATTACTATTCGAGACTCAGTAACAGAACAGAGAGGGAGCATGTTCTGTGATATACATCTAGCACACAAGAGAATGGTGAGGTATTTTAACCGTAAGGCTGGTACTGCCTTTTCTTAGAAATTCCACTTCGTTCCTAGACTTGTCTTTTATCAGTGATGTCAGAAGTAGGGAAAGTACTTTTGCACCCAGAAAAAGCATACCAAATTTGTTAAATGTAGGACTGAGCTGGAGGGAAAATGTACAGTATACTGTGAGAAGAATGCCATGAAAATGTTCTGAAAATCTGATGTGGTTAAGTATCCAGGTATGTTAAAAGAGAGTCCTTCATTTGAGATGAAGACCTAGAAGTCTGAAGTACAACATGAAGTCATCCTGAGAGAGATACTGCAGTGAAAAATTTGAAATACCTATCCTCTAGCTACTTAGATACGTAATCCAACTTGCAGTGAGAATTAGTTGGATGGTTTGAGTGTTTCACACTGAAGAGCTTTTTTTCACTCATTGAAATAAAACAACATTCAGCACCCAAGTTCCAGGACTCACTGAAGTGTCACAGATATTTACCTTCTGTCCTAGGTTACAATGTAAGATATGCCCAAAGTATTTATTCTATCTCCACCCTCATGAGCTGTTGAAACCAGGTGGGGCAGTGTTTTCCCTTGCCCCCTCCCTCTGGGCTATCTTCTGTTAATCGGCCATCAAGGCCTTGCCACATGACTCACAGGTAACTCCCTCTGGGAGCTATCTCTGTTAATGGGCAATCAAAGACCCATTGTATGACTCATAGAATGATATCAGCCTATTGTGAGATGCTCCACCCAGAGGGAGGAGCCAAGCATTCCCACCTGGATATAATCTGGGACAGCACAGAGAGCACCGGCCTGCTGGACTCCAGAGGACCAGAGCTACCAGACCTTTTCTACAGGATCACTGCTTCAACAAGACCACTTCATCTGGCCTGCTACCACCACCCTAACTAACAGGGTGTCAGGTTGTATTATTTGCGTTTATTTTATTTCACTTTTATTCCTTCTGTTAAATTGTATTTTCTGATTTGGAGTCTCTCACTGGTTTTGCTTTCAAACCAGCACACCTTCCTATGTTAACACATACATGGGTGCTGAAGCATGGAAATGATCACAGAAATACTTCCACTGTAAATTAAAGAAGAAAAAATTCCCAACAAACAAGTGAGTTGTTGTGCAAGATTTCTCTGAAGATTATTTTTTAAAAAATTATGTTATAGTTGAATACTTGCATGAAGTAATCTCAGTTTCCAGTTACAGGATATTAATTTGCATTTCAGCAGGTATTCATTTTTGGTACTAGTGGATATTGCTTAGCAAAGTGTAAGAACACTACTCAAAAAGCTTTTGTCTGAGTTACTTTAGTGTCAGATTCCAAATAAGTGGGTAAACAATGAAAACAAAACTGATTTTCCTATAAAATTAAAATAGTGGGGGAAAAATGCATTGAAATACATAGGAAAACTCAAAATAATATTTTTAAATATTGGCCTGTATATCTAAGCATCTTTTTTTTTTTTTTTTTTCCATAGATATCTAACATTTATCTTTTAACTTCCATATAGATTTTTTTTTCTTGCCTGTGTGAGACAGATATTTTATTCAAGAGCATAAACTGTTTGCTTTAAAAAATCCTATAAACCAAGACAGGTAAAAATTTCTTCTTTAGTTCTTCAATTATACTTGATTTGATTGCACTAGCACAATTAACCTCTTAACATTGCAAAACACAAGGGTCTGAAGTACCTCTGTTTTTAAAGGAAAATATGAATGGGTGCTAAGTTGTTTTGTTCCTCAGAAGGAAATAGTATTACAGTTTAAAAGCTCCTGCACTTTAATAAATTATTACTAAAATAAATAATTTTTCTTGACTTCAGGTGTAGCTTCTAGTTATATGTTTTGTGCTATAAATACACAAAATAAAATTAAAAAATAAAAAAGTGTCACACATAGTTGAACACAATACTGAAAACTTAAAAGTAATCACCTCTGCTCATTACACAAGTGAAGCTTTTTTTCAAATAGAAAAATTATTTTAAACTATTCAAATGATTTTTTTAAGTAAAGCATCATGTCCAAATTTTGGGGTTGTGAACAGGAGAGAAGACGTACTGTTATTGAATTCCAATGCACTTAAGATGTCTAAAAAGCTAAAGCTTTCTTATGCTATGTTACTCACAATCTAATAAAAAAGGCAGTTCAGAGTAAAATCTGAGCTGAACAGATATAACAGAGCAGGAGGAAAAAAGAGAAATTTGTGTAAAGAGAGAAAAAAAAAGTCAATTTCATTGCGGCATCTGTAAGCAGCAGAGCAAGAGGTAAAATTTCCTTAAGACAATCAGGGGAGACAAGGAGGGAGTGTTGCCCTCTTTGTCAATGACCAAATGGAATCACAGACCTCTGCCTTGGGGATGGCTGAGGTATGAACTGGGAGCTTATGGTCAAGTCCAAGAGAGGGCTGGGACAGGTGATATTATAGCAGAAGTGTGCCACAGTACACCACTGTAGGAGAAGATTGAGACCATCTAAGCAGTCCTCTGAAGGGACTTGGTGAGATGCATCAGCGGGTCTTGATGGAACTGGCGGATGACATGACTAAGCTACTATCCATCATTTTTGAGAAGTTGTGACAGTCTGGAAAAGGAGAAATAAAATACCCATTTTTACAAAGGGAAGAAAGAAAGACCTGGGGACTATAGACTGGTCAGTCTTACCTTGGTGCCAGGGAAGATCATGGAGCAGATCCTCCTGGGGTCTATTGCCAAGACACATTGAAAATGATGACATGAGCCAACATGGTTTCACTAACTGCAGATCATGCCTTTCAAATTTGGTCTTCAGGTCAAGAGAGGTGATTATGTACCTCTTCTCCAGTTTTGTAAGACCCCACCTGAGGTGCTGGAACCTTCAGCTTAAGGAGGGCAAGGACATGTTGGAGCAGGTCCACAGGAGGGCCATGAGGATGATCAGAGGGCTGGAGTGTCTCTGCTATGAAGACAGTAGAACATTGAGGTTGTTCAGCCTGGAAAAGAGTAGACTGTGGGGTGACCTTTATAGCAGGCTTCAACTAGCTAAAGGTGGACTAGAGGAAAGCCAGAGAGTGTGTTTTCACTAGGGCATGTAAGGCTAGGGAAAAGAGTAACAGCTTTAAATTGGCAGAGAGTAGGTTTAGATTAGTACTAGAAAGAAATTGTTCAGTCTGAGGGTGGTGAGGCAATGGAACAGGTTGTCCAGAGAAATTGTGGATGCCCCATCCCTGGAAATGTTCAAGGCCATGTTCAAGTTAGATGGGGAAGTTGGATCAACCTGGTCTAGTGGAAGGTGTCCCTGGCCATGGCAAGGGAATTGGAACTGGTTGATCTTTAAGGTCCCTTGAAACCCAAGTCATTTAATGATTGTATGATTGATTCTATGATTCTATGATCGTGGCCACTACTTGTCTATAATTAGTACAGAAACAAAACCCTAAAAGAAACTTGGAAGAACTTTTCTTTTGATTCATTTCTGTATTTTTATTGGGGTAACCATAGTTTAGGTGCAGATAGATTTCATCTAAATGTTATTCTTTATCAGATAGAAATTTACCTATTGTAAAGTTTGTGTTGTCCTGTTGAGCTTGATGCTGAATTTTTTTAGGACCTTGCAAGGGAAATTAAGACTTCTAATATTATACTGGCCTAGAGACTTGCACAATTGATGTGGGAAAGTACTTTGCAAAGTTTAAAAAATTGCTTCAAAAATGGAATTTAAGTTTGCATACCAACATTATAAAAACATATAATGCAAGTAATTGATTTTCTGTGATATGTTAAATTGATAATTGTTCAAGAACCTCTCGGACCAATTTAATTCATAAAAGGTATTAAATAATTGATATTTTTCATGGAAAAAAACCAAGTTTTTATATACAGATAGACACAAGTGGAGAACTTGCTGGAATCTTCCTATATGCTTTTCTCATATCTACCTCAAACTAGAATGATTCAATTCTTCATGTGTGTGGTTATGCTGCATATATGAGTCTGTGATTCTGTAATATGCTGCAGAAATTCTCCTAGTACTGACAAAGCTAACTACATTGGTCTAGCATCAATCTAGAGTGCTGAAACTGTACTTCTCAGTATAAGTACTGGGGCTTAGGCATTTAAGAAAGGGATGAAAAACTTTCTCCCCTTCGGGAGTTTCATGCTGAGAATTTCAGGGCTAGTTGCTTTTGTACTGCTATGTACTTGCTCCTTTTTTTTAAATGAAGTAATCACAGTCAATTATTTATCATCTTCAGCATTATTGAAAACAATGAATAATTCAACTTATAGTAGGTAAAATAAGATGGGAAGAAGATAGTTAATATAAAGCTATTTGATGTCTCGCTGTACTTCAGGTTATGAAAGGAAAATATAATTGAAAACTTTTACTTGTTTCTACAAAGTGCATTCTTTGTTTTCTCCATGTGTAGAGGGCAATAAGAAAGGAAAGCTACTGACCTTCTGCACACATTAACATACTACAAGACTTTGTGTACATAATGGGGTGAAAAAGAACCTCCAGTATTATTCTAAATGTCACAGGCCTTATAATCTGAATTAAGTACCTTAAGGCTGAATTGTTCATCACTGAAATACAAAATAAGCCCTTGAGAGTTTCAAGCATGTGATTCTGTTGCTAAAAATGTAAAACAGAAGACATATTAGAAGGGCTCATACATAATAATGCATAAAGGACATCTTAGTCAGTTTAAACTAAATTTCTGCATTAAATAGCTTATTATAATGGAGTTATTATTATTGTGACAGATAAAAGTGATTGCATATAAATAATGCTATGTGCTTAATATTTTTTATTAACGTTTGACACATGCATACTGAAGGACTAATTGTACATTCATCTCCTCTTTGGCAATATACAAAAAATGTTATAAATTAATAGCTCACAAATTGTCGTACAAATTTAAAGCAATCATATACAGTAGTTTCTTGACTTATAGATGGACTATGCAGGCTCTAGACATTGTCAGTTACTATAATCCTCAGTAAGTCTTTCTGTTTAATTACAAAGCCTCTTGTATGCATATGATTTAATAATTCATGCAAACTACCATGCTGTTTGCTGTGATAAAATTTTTATCTGTGCATACTGGGAACACACAAGGACTCGTAGTAGTGCTCAGTTTATTCTTTCCCAATAGTTCATGACATTTACATTGGTCTCCTGTGATCATTAATATGTCAATCCAACAGTTATTTTCAACCATCCTTTCGCATGATTGGCATACTGTCTGTGAAAATCCTTTTCCATAAATTGAAGCCAGCAATATCCCAATTCTATGCTGGATGGTATTGAATTTTTGATGAAGTCCAATTTATTGGTCAGCTGCTCACAGATACTCTTTGTTTGTTACTTACTAGATGACAGTCTTAGGATCCAGCATCAAAACTGTATAATTTGGGTAGTGATGCTCAATAAATGGTCTTTATCATACAAATACAGGAGGAATACATTAAGGGCTAAGCAAAAAGATGAAGACTAGTTGAATTATTTGGTCTAGCTTCTATTTTAATTGAAAAGAATTCCTATTCTAAAATCTTTAAAAAAAATCAGCCTCTCTTCCTTCACAAAAAANAAAAAAAAGCCATTTCATATTGTTTTATTATGGATTTTATGTTTTGAAAGACTAATCATATACAAACATATTTGTTTCTTAATATTCTCAGTCAAGGAAAACTAATAGGTACTTGGAATATGAATAGCTGGAGGCTAGCAAAAGTAATCAAATCAATCAAAAATTGCATGTGCAGGGAGGTATGTTCTATCTGCAGGACTAGCATCTGCATAAGAATAAAACCCACAAAGGAATATACATGTACAAAAAAATATATACTCATTAACTATACCTACACATTTAATAGTTGTATAATACAAGTAGTATGTTAAATAATAAGCCACTAAATGGTACTGGAGAGACAGAAATTAAAGCCAGTAAAATAACCTTCAATTTAATAGAAGGTTAGGATGTATTTTCCTGAATCAGTACAGGCTGTTTTGTGTTTGGTGGGTTTTTTTCTTTATCTTGCAAATACCTTGAAGTATCAGTGGAAAGAAGAAAAACTATGAATTTCTATGAGAAAAAGTATTATAATATGGTACAGCAATAATAAATCTGAAGATGCAAGCTGTAACTTGCTAATATTTCTATCACATTAGCAGTTAACTTTTTGATTCAAAATATACAGCATTAAGTAAATTACTAGTATTACGTCGAAGCCTGCTAAACCTTAGTGAACCTCACTGAAGAAAGGCTAGAGGCTAGAGAATTTATTAACATAAGTTCACTGTAAAACAGAAGAGTATAATTGTATGGTAGAAGAAATCTCTGCAAGTCAGCTGGGTTGGGGATTCTTGTTATGTTCTTAAGTTGCTGGATTTTTTCTGTGTGCAGAGTATAATGTAGTGCTGTGGTGGAAAATAAGTTGTTCACTAGCCAAAATGCAAATAAATGGATGCCAGGCTTGAGCTCAGACCACTGCAAGAATGGCTCATTTGTGCAAACCAAAGGAG
>WEIU01021614.1:5431-19432 GCA_013389925.1 Aegithalos caudatus
TTTGAAGACAGAGAAAATGACACAAATTAACAGAATTCTGTTAGTATTCTAGGACAGGAGCACAAATATAATTACTTAAATTATTACTATAGTTACACAAATATAATCCCACACAACTACCTAGGAACAGAATCTTACCTTGATCAAATGGTTTACCCGGACTCCACGTACGAAAATAATCATCCTGGAGGGGGAGAAACAACCTAAGTTTAGTAAAACATAAGGAATCCATGAAAAGTTCACAGTATCATAAAAGACAGAAGAAGCATACCAACCTCTACTTCCTAGAAAAGGCAAGCAGCAAAATAAAATAAAAAAGGAGAGAAAAAGATTACAGTTATCATAATGGGACAAATTACTTATACAGAATAAAACAGTATAATTCAGAGGCCATTTGCATCACTCAAAGTAAAAATGCTACTCAAAAATCTTACTTACTAGCATTTATAATAGAAAATGTCTTACAGTACTCACATAGGTAATGTTTCTAACATTGTTTTAAAAAAGTTACAATAGTTTTGCTGTACTTTAACTTCAAATGTATTGAAAAACTTAATTGTATTTTCAATGCATGATTTGTCAAAAGTAAAGTTTCAAAGTCATCATTAATAAAATACAGCTATTTTATACAATGTGATTTTCAGAAAAATAATTTGCTACGCAATTTTAACGGCATCAGTAAAATCTTTCACTTAGTCAGTCTAGTTAGCTCTATTTTCTACAAATCATCTTTATAAAAATAAAATATGTTCCTAATTATGTCATCAGCTGTTCCAAGAAGGAGAAACTTGAATTAAACAAATTGCTTTCAGGATTATGAGAAATTAGATAACAACTTACAAATTCATAGCCAAGACAATAGATTGATCTGCACATCTCAGACAACATGTGTCACAGAAAAACGACTGGAGTTATTTATTATTTTGTCTTAATCCAACTAACTATTCTCTAGAATCAAATATTTAAAAGACTGTAACAAACACTTTAAAGTCTTCAAAAATTAAACTTAACAAAATACGGCGGGTGTACTGTTAAATCCAGCAGTTCCATCCCACTTGCTAAAAGATCACTGTAAAAAAGCCATCAAGTTATACAGATTTTAACTACTGAAAAAATTTGAATCTCATGCAGTTGTCAAAGCCACACAGTCACAAGTTAAAAATGATCAAGCACCAAATACATCTTTGCAAGTACAGAACACTTGCTGGATTTTTACCCCAAAAGAAAAAAAAAAAAATAGGGGTTGCAGCCTAAACCAGATTTGACTGATTATGCTTTATTACTAAAAACAAAAATTTATTAGTAAAAATAAAAATAAAAATGTGTGCTTTGAAAGAGAAAGACAGAAATGAGCAGAATCTGGAAGTGCAAAATAAAACTATATTTCTGTACCAATACTTAGCCATTCATTTATTCTGCTTCTGTACAGATTAACAATCTACAAACCAATATATGTGATTTGACTTTTTAATTACTATATTTTTAAAGTAGTAATAGGCACAGAGGCATATTTTTTTAATCAGACAGGAAGTAAGCAGAAAGCACATATATGATAGTATTTTTCCAATACTCCTCCTAATAGCCACTATCACGTTAATCCTACAGTGGTGTTCTGAACAGGTTTGAACCAGCTGGAAGGGAATGCTGCTCCAGGAGTCAAACCACAGTGGCAAAATTTAAAATTCTTGACAAGACATCAAATTGGCAGATTCTCTTTCTATGTCTATTAAAATCAACAATGTTTGATTGAGCCCATGCAGAAAATTGGGTTGTTACTATTAAAATGGTGAAAAATTAGAATATCTAGAACATAACGTTATTAGAACAAAAGAGAAGTCATCTTGAGCGTGACAAATATCCCCTTTAAGGCAAAGCATCCTGCATTTTGCTTAAGGAAGACTGCAGAAGTGGGGCTTGTATAAATTACATATTCTCAAGTTGGCCTCAAACCAGCCAGAAGAGAAATCAATTCTTGTTCATCTCTATACAGCAGACAACTTCACAGATACCAAATATAATATCCTTCAGGCATTGCTAGAAGTCTTGCTGACTTACTTCTGTGTACAAAGCAACTCCATAACTTTCTTGTTATCCTTCTGTGAATCTTTTCCAAGTCTGTTTTCTTGGCAACTAGAACTGTGCAGAACATTCAAGATGAAGCAGCATTATGAATCTATACACAACACAACAGTTCTTGTTCCATATTCTCCCCAATATTCCTACACCTCTACTGTCCTTGTAGGTTGTGTCAGTGGCTTTGTTCTTTTAAATTGTATGATTTGAAAGGTTTGCATGAAATTTTCTATCTTCAACCCCAAATATAAATACCCATAAACCATATGGGTATTTATATAACTATACTAATTTTCCTAAAGAATTAATTTTTCCAATCAGCTGCTACTTGAATAAAATCCACTATTGGATATGTTAAACAAAATCTCTATGTGCCTCTACAAATAATTAAAATTGTCAATCAATTGTCAGATTAGGTAAAGAAATTGTTTCAATAAATTACAGCATGAAAATTCTGCAAATAATCCTGAAACTGTTTAACCTTCTGCATGAGAACCTGGCTTCCTCTTACATTCAGATCTTTCCTGATCTTCAGTCAGTAAGTTTGATTACAATAACGTACAATATCCTCTGCAGAACGTAATCAAGATCATTATATAGCAAACAAAGCCTCATTTTCATAGTTTTAGTATAAAAACAGGAATATAGAGTTTATAGTGAAGGCTGGGTAGTATCACAGCATCTCTAGGCAAAATATCCTTTAAAAATCTATAAATGCCAAAGTCAGTGTCTGAGGAACTCAAGGCAGAGCTTAAGTCTTCTGAATTTCTTTAGGGGTTTCTCTGACGTTGTCCTGAGCACGTTCAAGTTTGCAGAATAAAATCAGATTTGTAACAGTAACCATACCACTTTTTCAACATTTTCCAGCTAGAGGTATTCATAAATTTTAAAGGAAAAATTCATCCTTACAGCTCTACTTGAAACTATGTGAAATGTCAGGATTTCTTTCAAGTGTCTCTTTGAAAGACACAAAGCACTTCTAATAGCCATGGATGTTAGATTTCAATGAGTTTAATATCCATGCCTTAAAATTATGCATGTTTAAGCATTACACTCATTCAGGGTCATAGTGATGAAGTGTTTCTAAGAACTTAAACTCATGCTAAAACTATATGTGCACGTTGAGACTAGTAATTTTTTTTTTCCTGAAAAGGTCTTACTGTAATGACAACTGTAGAAAAAGAACCAAAACAGCTGCTTAATCAGAAAAGATAATAAAAAAGAAGAAATAATATATATTCTGTCTTGAATATTTTTATTGCTTCTTTTTGGACTTTAACGTTCTTCTATATGTATTCTCTCATTGTTAAAAATGAGCTATTACCTAAGTTTTTAAAAATACACATTTAAGTATGGTAAGAGAGAAAAAAGCTCCATGGGGAAAAAAAAAAAAAAATCAAACATCAAAAAACCTAACCCATACATGGCAATGAAGTTAAGCAGCAGAAGTTTTCATCTTTCAATAGACACAGAATCTATGATCTTATTACTTTTCTTTCCTCTGTAGCACATTTGTTACATTATTTAAATGATCTCTCCTTTGCAACATTTTGTGTGGATGCTGCCATCACTTGAAGAGAAATCTGTATTCTAAAGAACATAGTAATACGTGGTTGATAAGATGAGTGATTCAGAGAACAGCAGGTGTCCATGGGCAAGGAAGGAAGTTTCCTCACAAATATTTTCAGACCAAGGCTGGCCTGAAAAACTGGATAAAGAAAACTCAGCTCTTGTTTTATATTCAGCATTTTAGCTCTAGTACAGCCTATAAAATAAAACCTAATATATTAAAATAAAAGCTGATTTGTAACAGAGAATCCACTAAAATTGAAGCAGTTTTCTGAAGGTATAATTATCTTTATATTTTATTGAAATACAATTTCACTGCTGCAACACAGAAATACTGTTATTTATGTGACTTACACACTACCACTTTTAGAAGTCGTCTAATATGCAATGGCACAATGTCAGGCTTCATTTATAATAACTTTTCAAGAAACAATACTTCTAACAGTTACCAAAGCAGGAAAGACAAGATTTCCTGAACACTGTTCAACAGCAAACTTAATTCCACCTATACAAAATTCCACTCAGGTTTTATATGAGTTATCATAATGCAAAAAAATACATCTTACTGCTGGCCTCCCTATTCCTACAGAGATGGGTTTGTTTTTAACAAAGAAGAATTACTTACTTCAATATGTAGAGAGACATGGAAATGCATTTAACAATTTTAGAAGCAAAGACTGCACATGCTCCCTAAAACTTAAAACCTACAGTATTAGATGCAGATTTTTTCCTCACTGCCATTAGCTGTTTTCCTATTGAGTATTTCACTTGTTTTAATTTCAACGAGTTCTTAATGGGTTTTCCATTCCAATTCTTCTATCTGCATCTCAAGTACACACATCTGCTTCTCATCTGACACGAATAGACTAGGTCTTTGCTATTTGGTAGCAATGCTATTTTCAGACTCCAACAAGCCAACTCAGTTCAGCCAACTGTCCCACATCACAGCTTTCCCCTTGCCTCAAGCTCACTTCTGCAGCAAACCTGAGCTCCCCAAGTATCTCGCCCTCACATCTTCGCACCAATCCAATAGCAGAGGATTTGGCTCATCTGCCCCAAACCTCCCCAGAGACTCTCTAATAGATTTGTATCCTAAGTCTCACTGAAAGAGCTGGGGTAGGGTTGTCATCTGATACCTTTGCACCAATCTCTTTCCAGTGCTGGAAAAAGAAAGCACGAAAAGTGTGCAGAGGTTTTTTTTCTGCTTGTATTTTGCTCCAGGACCTTGGGTCTAATGTCAGTAAGATTGTCATTATTCTACAAAGTCTTAAATTGCTGGTCACATGGAGAACCGTTACAGGAATAAAAGGATGAGACAACAAAGCTGTCATCATATGGGAAATACACCAGTCCTAAATACTGTAGTTCCCTTAAATAATAAATTTTTAAAAAAAATAAATAAAATAAAAAATAAATTAAAAAATAAATGGGGGGCACAGACAGCATATACAGAGGAGCTAGGATACACACATCTAATGAGAGTACTACCCCACAACATAAACCATAACTGAGGAACAATAAGTTGCACCAGGAAAATACATTATACTTATGTACTGGAAAATTCCTCAACCTGAAACCCGAGCCAGTCTGGAATTCTCATCCCGGATGCAGGCATGCTGTTCAGCAGCATGTCGAGACTCACTTGCTGGGTTTATCTCCGCTGACGTACACAGACATCTGATATATCATAAGCCGTGTGAGCACTCTGCTGTACAAATGTAGGGTGTTATTGCAGCCCGTTAAATGCAGGATAGTGCACACATGAGAATAAGGCAGATACTACACTCCCCAGAAGCCTAGTGACTATCACAGCATGACATGTATCTCAGAAAACCTGTGAAGGCAAGAAGCCAGGATGGACCATGTGCTCCTTAGCACATTTTTTACTCATTGTCCCAGCTGCATTCAATAGGTTGTGCTTGATCTGTCAGACTTTATGGGATATCATGTAGCTAACAGGCCTGCAGTAGAACTAGGAACAGAACTAGTTCCAGGATGGCAGGGACTGTTGTATCTAGCACATTTTTTGGCACAATACTTTCTTCCCAACAGGATCTCCCTTTTCTCACCAGCTGAAATACCTCTTATGCTTCCCACAAAGTCACATTTAAGAACTGCACAGAGCAGGAAACCTTCAGTGAATCAGTTTAATTTTTTTTTTTTTTAAATTACATTTATTAGACTCTGAAAATTAGAAGAACACAAGAAAACAAGTCCAGAAGAGATTTACAGGCTAGCAATATGGTCTGCCAGCTTTGACTGCAGATTAAGTCTCCCATTAAAAGTATAATTAGTTTAGCCAAAACCACCAGGAGTTCAGTGCTTAAAGCACTCCAATACAGATAAAGGCGTGGCCTATCGCATCAATAGTTCTGAGAACCAAGGAGTCATGATATCAGTAACTCAAAGCACCAACACGAGAAAAACTCCAAAATAATGAACCACCCCAGAAGTAATATAATCATCGTTCCTCTGGCAGAGAAAGAGAATCACCTGCGGGCAAGACAGAGCCTTGCTACGAAGCTCCTTTGGTGGCTGTGTGGCAGGCAGCCCCCAGGAGCGGGGTGCAGCACTGACAGGTGACAGGACACTGCTTTGCTGGTCAGTGCCAGCCCCCAGGGAGGCTGATGTCAGCTTCCTCTGCAGCTCCAGGGTTGTGCCACCCCCGAGGCCTGTATTCATGGGGCTGGCAAAGCACAACTAGAATCAATAGCTGCTCCCAGTGACTCTGGCACTCAGCTCCCCACATTTAATGTTTATCCCGTTCCCTTCCTTTGCCTGGTGTTTCTAGTACCATTGATGAAGCTGGGCTAAGAGCCACCACTTTTCAACCCTCTCTGTTGCACAGCTCCCATTCAGTAAGATTTCTGTGGATGCTGTCCATTTGCTACTAGCAGCGTTACTAACAGCAAGTTTGAAAGCACAGTATTTGACATCACTTGTCAAGAAATACCAAATGCTCACTAAAGCATATATTCAGAGATATGGAGAAAATACTGAAAAACATTTTGAAAAGGAAGGAATTCATATTAAAAAAAAAAAAAACAACAAACCACTAAGTTTCTAAATCCCAGTAAAATGTAAAACATTGTTTCTTTAAAAATGCATCTCATATTTCTCATTATGAATAAAAGAAATAATGAACCATCTGTTTACTACAAATACAAAAAAGTTCTGGCCATAATCCTCCTATAATGCTTTCAAGATTCAACTTGTGAAGAAGGCTTTAAAATACATTTGCTAGACAACAGGAGAAAAAAAATGAAAACAGATGACAAGTGAGGTAAAAAACTATCCATGGGATTTTCATATGCCTGCTCAGGCATTTCATACACCTGTTGCTGCTCCATTTCCTCAGGTGCCACTTCGCTAATGCACCAGCCCAAGGCAACAAGGGCAAAAATTACTCCCTGTTCCTCTGCATACAATTCCATAGACAGCCAAGAGTGGCAAAACAGCACCAGACTTTACAGGGAACTCAGATCACATATGTGGGGCTGGAGAGAATTTACCTTGGTATATTGAAAGAGAATAGAAAATACAATTGTGAGGCTATGGTTTGTGTCTATAAAAACATGGTGAACTATGTATAAAGGAGAACTCTGGAAACTGGAATAACCATCTAACATCTTAACAAGTAAAAGCTAAGAAAAATACTCAGTGCAGTGACCCACCAAGGGTGCTTGACCAGCCAGAGAGCCTTGTACAATCAAGAAACAGTTTTGTGCACAGGGGGTGTGGTGCACCTTCTGTATCAAATGCTGCAGTATTCCACAGATGACAGGAGCTCATGTCATTTTTCTTTTCAAACCCTTTTCTTTCTCTCCATCACAAACTTGCATCATATTCAGGACAGAACTCCTGTAAGATGTGAAAGACACACAGATGGCACAAGGACAGTGACAGCCTATGTTTTAAAGGTCTACTAATGTCTAAGAAAGGATTTGAAAAGGCTTAGGCTCTTATGCAGATTTGGAAAGTATTTTTTCAACCATATCTGACCACAGAAGAGGGGGGAAAAAAAGTGCTACTCATCAGTTTTTATTCAGGAAGGTGAAAATTCATGTCTTTTTAGCATGTCAGGGATAAAAATGTGGAATCACTTAGAAAACAGATACTCTGCATTTGTTGACATTGCTTTTGTTTGTTTGTTTTTCAGCCTGGAGAAAATTAATCACAAATATAATCATGACATCTACCATATCATGCCAGTTTCATGGACAGAATTTTGGTATGTTTCTCCCAGCAGAGGAGAAAGAAAAGTCTCTAACTGTAAGGCTCAGAACAATGTACTAGTCTACCTCTCATTGCCATGGAGACAAAGAACACCCTAGTATGAAAACAGTCCAGAATGCAATATATTAGGAAATGCAAAATATTATGAGAGGAATTACAGTGCTATTGACATTACAAAGCAAATAAGAACAGATGTGTCAACAAAAAATGGGATGGAAGGAAAATCACACATATACAACTTAATAGAGGGAAGTAGTTAAAATTACTGGTCTCAGTTCAAGAGTGCTACACAGATATTAAGAAATTCATTGGTATCTACAATTAAGGAATTTAATAAATTGTCATGCAGTTTAACATCAATAAGAGAACAAGTATATAAAGAAGAGAAAATAAGGCAGTAAGAAAAAAAGAACTATATTCTAAGTAACTCAGTCATTCTTTTTGATTGGTAGGAGACAAAGAAATTCCCACACTTGTCAACATTAGAAAATTACAAATTCAGCACATTGAAGAAAAACACAGAAGCACATAGAGATTTCAGGGTGATAACATAATTTAGTACATAATACTATTATACCATGTGATTTGGGAAAATACATATTTCAGCAAGCAATATCTTTCTGAATTGGGCTTAATTATTAGATATATTTGGAAAAGATCAGCTGTCTTACTGAAAAGAAATAGCTACTATACAGATGAAAGGGATTTCACTAGCATATCTTAGTCTGTTTGTTTAAACAGAACTAACTCAGGGTTCATTTCTTAGAAAAATATTTGCAAGCCAAAAGTACCAGGTGCTTAAGAAGAAATTTAGGCTTTAGTTTATCTCCTTAAGACTACTTCACAACTACAACTTTTTTCAAAAACATGCCAGTCTTTGTAGGAAGAAATTATAAGATTTGTGCTCATTCAACCTATATTTAAAGTGGAATTCAAGTCTAAAACCACAATATTGCTGTATTACGTACCTGTTCTGAACTTTGCCTAATCAGATAGTTCCTTTCCAAGAAAAGCTCTGTTTATATTAGTGGAGATTAATATAACATTACAACATTACTCAGATAAACAGAGGCTGCTGTCTCAAGCAGCTTTCTAATATTACAATTTTCCTAACACTGGTTCTAGCATGTCCACAATTCAAGTGCTTTTTCCTCATCCCTTAAGGAACACCTGTTTTGTGACAGAACATTTTTATTACTGTATCTGCAAATACTAAATGCAAAAATGTTGACAACACTGCACATTCCAATTATTTCCTTTCTTGACAAAAGCTATGCTAAGTTAAGCAAGAGAGTTGCAACACTTTCAAGTAAAATGCACAATGCTGATACCAGGTGGATAAACAAGACAAGAAGTTTAGGCTGAATCCTACTGACAGTGAAGTTTAAGAATCCCAAATAAAAGTAAATTAATTGTAAAGAAATAATGGGTGTTTTGTTTCCTCTTGTTTCCAGCCACTATGCCCATGTTGTGGAGAGTTAAGGTTGTTTCAGTATCTTAACTATGTGTAGTGAAAAACACATAAGAAACCCCCATATGAAGCAAATAATACCTATGATACTCTGTATCCTAATTCATTAACATGTATTAAAACCATTTTAATATATTTCAACTTTCCTAAAATACCAAGAAAATCAGGATATGTTACAGAGAAACATGAGTCAAGACACCCTACTTACTGTATGTCCACAGAAACCATAAAATAGCCGAGACACAGTGGCCTTCCTCAGTCCTTCAAACTGCAGCTGTGGGCTTCATAACTGCAGGGGCAGCAGCAGCAAACAGGCCCAGACTGGTTCAGCTTCTCCGATTAATACTCCCAGATACAGCAAGAAATCCGTGTGTGTGACACATTGCATTGCCCTACTGATCCTTCATTTGTCAGAGAAGCTGATCTAGCCCTACTTCTAGTCCAAATGTTTGGGAATAGTTCTAAAGAAGCTTCTCCAAGTCAGCTCCAACAGTGCTCTTCTCTTAGGCACGTAAATGTAGCAGGCATCATCAGCTTATTTACACATATCTTTGCTCAGCAAGCAAGCAAAAGAAAACGAGGCTTTCTCCTAAATATATATAGAGATACTACCCTGAACCTTAAGATCCTGAAGATTTTTATTAAGCAGAGGTGACAGTATGTACAAAGCCACACTTTGGTACTGTATGTCTTTTTACAACTGTTTTTAATCACTTAATGTTCTCTGTCTAATCTGCTGCATCACAATACTCTTCCTCAGGGAAATTACTGAAGAATGATTCTCCTCCAAAATGGCTATCTTCCATTGGTTCTAAGGAAAATAAAGCCATTAGTCATTTTGGTTAAGATCAAAGACTGGCTTCATTCTCACTGTAAATAACAGCAGAAAAAGAACAATTCAATATGCAGAGCTCCATAAGACAATACTATTTCTCAGACCCTAAAGCAGTAACTTTTACTGATAAAGCCTCAAGAAAAAATAAAAGCATTCAAAAGATCAGTAAAGGAATTTACAGGATTTTAAGCTCAAATGGAAGTTTAGAAATGTCAGCATCATTCTTTTAGTAAGTCCACACAGGATAATGAACAAGTATATCACAAAGCGATTAATTTCTTGAAGGAATTATTCTTACATGCAACCTAAATTTAACTGAAAGTAATTGACCCAGTTCTTGTAGATCTTAGTGATGCATTATTCTGAAATATGTTTCATATGCACTATACTATGAAGCTCCTGCTTTAAACAAAAACCTCCAAGCAACCTTCAGCATGTGGTGCTCTAAGATGCCCTGAAATGCATCCCTTACAGAAGAGCAAAACAAGGATCAAGAAGCATCCCATTCCTAAATGGTTTCCAGAACATTGGTATAGATCATCTGATAGCAGACATTCTGAATGTGAAACAAGACAGGAGTAAGTTTTATGCTAAGAAAAGTCAGGACACTCTTTATTTTAGTCTTTATCTTTTAAATTTCTTTTCTTAAAATTTTTCACTGTTTTTTCTTTAAAAGTTTAATTCTGCTTATTTCAGTCTTTATGGCTTCTCCAGATCTCAAGGACTTCAGCACAGGTATTTTCAGACAAGGTAAATGTTGGAATGCTAACTCCCTTTCAGTGATTTGACTAAAGGACTAGTTTGCAAACATCAAAATTAAAAAGCTATGTTTATCACAATGTTTGGATCTTAACTGCCAACTGCCAATACCAAATATCTGTGAACTATTACAATAAAATACCACAACCATGACAAATCATTATTTAACAGTCAAAGAAATTACATCATCACTTTCACAACCTTACACTGCACCCCAAGCATTGTCCTCCTTTCCCATCTACAAAAGGATTCTGTTATCTCAGTCCCTCAGGTCTTAGGTTATTATGGACTTTAATCTCAAACCTAGCAGACTTGGACCTTGCCAGGATGAGTGACAAAGGATAATCCCACTGGCTGCAGGAAACCCTGCTGATGCTTCAGTATGTGACACACCACATCCATGCTGAACTCACAGAGGAGCAGTGTATTAGAAAGGACTATGCTGTTAGAAGCTTTTTTATTTCTGAGGGACCTAAAACCAAAGACTTGACTATTTTACTTGGGCTAAATTTTTAGCAGCTGCAATTACAACTGACAGATCTGCTTACACATGTGCATGCACACACATCCCCTGAAAATGAAGATGAGCCTTTTTGGTATCCAATTAGGAAATTGCATTCTGCATTCTAGAGTTTTCCTTGTGCTTCAAGAACAGTGAGTCTTCAATTTGCCTTAAAATAGAATTGTATTGCTGAGCACTAAAAATCTGCTGTACCCTGCTGCAGAATGAGATTAATTTCAATGTTGCCAAAATGTTAAACATTTGTACAACATAGAGTGCAATTTATTTTGGGATCTTTCCAAATAGAAGGCAATTTGTGAGCTTCAGCCTTTTTCTAATCTTTCTTTCACTCTTGGTTTGTGAGTTAAGCCCTCATGCAGTGTTCTATACTAAGGATGACAAAACAGAACTCTCTACTCCTTCTGACAAAAAACTATTGTCTTTTCTGTTCAGAAAGTTTCTGTAGTACTTTAATGAGACTTATCTTTGTTAAAAGGCTAAACTGAGCTAAAATGATAGAAGATGAAATTAAAAGTTCTTTTTATAGAACCTCTAAACCCCAGTCTACATTCCTGTAAGAACTTCCATTGCCTTATGCTTTCAAAAAAAAAAAAAAAATCCCCTGAAAATCACCTCACCTCGTTTTCCATTTTACTACATCAAGTTTCTAAACCTAGATTTCAGGAACATTTCCCCACAGACTTGACCCAAAATCCACATACACCCATTAAGGCTTTTCCAAATATTTTTTCTCACCTTGGGACCAGGCTTTATTTTACTCACACCATTACTTTAATCACTATAAGAAGAAAAAAAAAAAATCACACAAAGTACACAGAAAAAGAAACTTTGACATAAAACTAACTACAACGATTTGTTGAGTATATCCAGCCTGCCCATTGTTGAAGTCTTCATACTATCCTAAATTCTAACACAAAAAAAAATTACTGATATTTTAGTAGTTAGAAGAGCATGGAATTACTTGTCATTACTTTTTGTTTAACACAGATGATCTGCATGCAGAGTTTACTTCATGAGGAAATACCAAGTAGCATAACCTGCCTTATTAAAAGACCAACATTAAATAATATTCTTATCACCAATGAAATACATTCTCTTCTTTCTATATTACAGTCATGGCTATAGAAATTAAGTATTTTTTCTAAACACAGTTGATTAAATATGGCACGTTAAATTCAGCAAGGTACTATATATGTCTGTCTGTAGATTCCCTGCCCAAGTAAAGCTTGGCACAGAGGAAACTGATCTAGTAAAAAACCAGCTGAGACGTCCCATTTCCAAATAGGGAAACACGATTACAAAGAAAGCATCATGGATAACTATTCTGTTAATTTAATTTCATGTTGATTCTGAGAGAAGTACACTATGTAAGTGGAAGGAGAATCAGACTTTCTGTCTGCATGTCCTCTTTGCCTGACATTTCCTTGAAATGTTGACATAAATATTTGATTCCAATTTGTTGTGTAAAGAATACAGGTTTTGCAGCTATCAAGTAGACTGAAAGAGTACAGCAACCAAAACCAGAAGCACTTTGGTAGTAAAAACAGCTATACTTACAGAGAATGACAGCTCAATGCAGCAGATACAGTGCTAATGACAATTTAAAAAACCCTGATCTACCATAAAACTAATCTCTAAAATACTGCACATATCATTGCCTTTCTCTGTCATGTAGGTTTTGCAATAAAAAAGTTACATACCAAGACCAGGGATCAACTCCTTAGTGCCTTTAATGTGTGTTTACCTACAAACTCTGTATGTCAAGTTGTCTTAGTTATGGTGACAAACAAGCAGCAGCAGAATGTCATGGCTGTCAATGTGCTAGTTACAAAAAATAAAGAACATGGCAAATCTTTGCAGTGAATTCAACAGTAAGAAGAACTACAGCTAACATTTAAGACTAGATGCCAACTCCCTTCTTCAGTCTATGGAAATGTTCAGTAATAACATACTTTATATATAAATTGCAATCACAGCTGAAGACTATCTTTCCTTATTCTTAATGGCCTATATGTGCCACCTTCCTTCTGCTGAAAAGAAAAACAACTGCCTGAAAGGGCACTTGAGTACATTACATTTCAGTTCACTTCTTCTCAGTGATACTTTCAAGATAGATTGAGTTCCCATTCTCAACTAGTCATATTTTGTCAGGATCAGGTGTAGTTCAACTTTGGTGATAGTAAGTAAAAAAAGCAAAATGTTTTCCAGGTCAACAGCTATGACCTACTGCATGAAAACAACAATCTTCCCTCTCCAATACTTGAGACAATCTGTCTGCTTTGCATCGTGAGGTCAGTTGGGATCTGAATCCTTATGCCAAGCCTCTGCGTGAAGAGTCCAGTTTTCTCTATGGATCTTGAAATACTGTAGGAAAATCGTGGTGCCTTTGAAGAAATTATATTTTGCCCTAAATCCTCTACTAGAGCATCTTTCTCAGATTTTAGGAGAGATGGTGCAACCATGCTGGTAGATCCAAAAGTGGGTAACTGCACCAGCCTCACTGGCCTGAGGCTGTGTTTTCCTTCAGCCCCCCCC